>JAHXMU010021428.1:775-23941 GCA_019455685.1 Philornis downsi
TTCAATTCCTGATATCGCCATCTATACATATGTATTTGAATGACGGTCAACTCGATGTGTCTGACGCATACGTCGAGTAGTCTAGTAATCGACAAGTCTGCTAAATGCTTCTCTAACTTTGACTATCGATATCGTCGCTAAACCATGCAGGTCCCATTGAGTGGGTCTAAAAATAGAATACGTGCACGTTCATAGAATGCGGGAAACTGCCTCATATATCATTCGTGAGATGCAAAGGAATTTCTTTAACCATGGCACAATAACTAGTACATGCGACTATCGTTACCATGATCGTGGGTTCATCTATCTTTATTTGAGCGACGGTCACGTCGATATGGTTGGCGAATACTTCAAGTAGTCTAGTAATCGATAAGTCTAGCAAATGCTTTTCAAACTCTGACGTTCGGAATCGCCGTAAAACTGTGTAGATTCCGTGGAGTAAGTGAAGCTCACTGAATGTGAAAAGATCTCTTATATCTCATGCGTGGCATGCATACATGACATATTATATAGTTTCTGAGAAACTTTTCGAATTCTTTAGAGTTTTTGTAGGATGTCTTATAAGAAATTTCATAATGTCATAGATGCAAAAGACACTGACGTTTTCACCTCTGGAATATTTGATCACATTCTCTTATATTTTAAGCAACAATTAATTAGTATGAATTCAGGCATTTCATCAACGCACGCCAGTGATTGTTGATGGGATACTATTTTGCTTTTAGTACATTTTACGTCCCTCTGAACAATTTATGGTGCTGTAGCTGGTGATGTCTGGTCATTGCTGTTGATTGTAAGCTTTCAGCAGGTGCCTGCTTTTATTGCTGCCATACACACTTTTATGTCTCGTGTTGTGCTTCATTCCTGTCATGTTAGCTGTCAGGCAGCTGGGTTCAGAAGAATGTTCTTAAGGCTTTCAAAATTTATATTTATTCTTTGCTTTATTACGCTTGATAATGAGTTTGATCATGATGCGAATTTGTCTATGCTTAAAAACGTAACCAGTAGCAAGGAGGCAGTATGTTTGCGACACGGAAAAATGCTTTGCAGCCATGTAAACTATAACCATCTAAAAAATTTGCCTGTAATTTATATTTTAACTAAATGTAACTATACTTGTAGATATAATGTCACTCTTGAGGTACTTCTCTGGAATTTGTGTTTGTTAATCCAACTTTTGCGGTGTGCGCAACTCATCTAAATTATTTCCTTGTTTTCCTTCCTGTCCTTGAGCGCAAAATGCCTTAACAACAACATAAAATAATACATATTTAGTAGGAAGTCAACATTTTCTATACGGAAGTAAAAAGTTAAAAATACTTCCCCTACAGAGATACATAATAAGTTAAATAAAATTGAAATATATCTGTGGTCACAACCCGTAACAGCCTAACTCGAGTTAGGACACAATTGAGTTATTAGCAACATCGTATTCAGCGTATCTAAATTTATTTGCTCTAAATTTTTCATGTTTGTATCTCTTCTAGGAAGGCAATTAATCCTAAAGAACCTAATAGCTTAAGTTATTTTTCTAAATGACTGTTTTAGCATAACTGCCTAAGTCAATTTAGGATTACAACAAATATAAACATTATTTTTTCATCATTGCCTACATCAACTTAAGTCGTTAATCCAAACAAATAAAGAAACAATTTTATTTTCTTAACTTAAGCTCTTATTCCGAATTACAATTTCGTTTTTTGATAAACATAAATTGAGTTAAGGTCTTTCTCCAAACAAAAAAATTTTTATTTAATCTGGAATAATAGCCTAACTCAACTTGAACTTTTTGACTTTCTTTCGTTCAACAATTCATAAGAGCCTAAGTGTCTTTTTCGATAATATCTTTTGACTGCGAGAATAAACAACTATTTTTTGTTAACAACTAAGTAAAGTAAAGTAAAATTCGTTTCCTTGGAATCTGTGGCAAAGTTTTCCAAAAAAACACCTTCTCCTGATTTTCAGTGAAGATTCAAAACTTTAAACTCCTGTACTGAAAATATTGAAAAACAGACTTAGGCTGTTATGGGTTGTGACCACAAATATATATAAAATTTATTTACATTTTATATTTATTTTACTGGTAGTTATTAATTTTTACCATTTAATTTGTTATTAAATTTGTCGTTATATTATGGAGTAGCTGTAAATTCCAATTAAAGTTGTAATTCCGTATTTTAGGACGAAAAACATACAAAGTGAAAAATTCTAATAAGTGCAGTAGACTGTCATATTGTAAATCATATTTTTCTGCTATTAAGATACACAACATTATTATAACATTAGTATTGTAAAGTTGTATAATGCATTTGTTAATTGAATTATGGAAAAAATATGTTGTAATAAAGGGTGATTTTTTAATCGTAGTTTTTTAAAAAATCGAATAAAACACTCAAATTTGCATCATATATTAAATTCTTTTATTGGAATCAATAAATAATTTCATGTAAACAGTGCCCGCGGCTCCGTCTCAAAATGTCCATTCGGAAGGTCCAATTTTTCGTCACTTTTTCGAGCATTTCGGCCTGTATTCCACGAATAACGCGTGTTATGTTATCCTGTAAGGCTTCAATAGTGTTCGGCTTGTCCACATAGACTAACGACTTGACACAACCCCACAAGAAATAAACAAAAGACGTTAAATCGCAAGATCTTGGGGGTCAACCACAGGGCCAAATCGAAAGATAAGCTGCTCACCAAAAACAGCGGATTTTAATTGAGCTTTTGTAAGATCCATTCAACAAAAATTAGACGTTGTGGTAGGTCATTCGACTTCGATTCTGGCGTGAGTTGAATTTTATAGGCTTTCAAACCCAAATCGACGTGTAAAATTGTCCTTGTGGTTGAGTAACACACGCCCAATCGCTGAGAACGGCGACGCATTGACATTCCACGATCGTCATTAACACTGGTCGCTACGGCTGCAATATTTTCTTCGGTGCGCATTCTACGCATGCGAGTCGATGTTGTTATGTCGAACAAAGTAAATTTGGTGCGAAATTTGGAGATAACAGCACGAATTGTTGATTCAGCAAGTCGATGATGACGATCATGAAATGGTCTTATCAAACGATGCACATTTGTCACAGAGCACGAAATTTGATAATAAATTTCAACGAATTGCAATCGTTGCTCGTTTGTTAGTCTTTTCATAATGAAATGGCAGAGTAGTACAGTACACTTTTCACTTTGACAGATGACGTTTGGACGCCATTACCAGCCAGTGCTGCCAACCTGAAAAACTGAAATCTTAAAAAATCACCATGTATTATAATTTAATCAAATCGGTCGTAAGGCTTAATATTACAATGCTGATTAAATAAATTAAAATGTATATAGAATTTTGTAATGTCGTATGCCATTTTAACAAATACAAAATATTTGTATCATTGTACAAATAAGTGTTTACATGAAAATTTAATACTTTTTAATGGAACCGCCGGTATGGCAAGGCTGTCAGCTGTTTAATACCTGCCATCGAAAGTGACATTTATTTATTGAAAGGTTCACGAATATGAATAGTTTCACAATCGTGGAAAGCGTAAAAATAGTTAAAGCTTACTACAAAAGTGGTGATTGAAACGTGAGCACTTTTCATACATTACATGGTGATTATGGACGTCAGAATCAATCTACTGTACCAGGAATTGGCAAGATTACAAAAGCAATTTGAAGACACTGGAAGCGCTACAGATGTGGTCAGGCCTGTCCATCATCGCAATGTACCCACTACCGAAAACAATGCTTCTGTTAGTGAAAATGTGGCGGATTATCCAAATTTGTCGATTCCACGTCGTTCTCACCAATTGGGTCTATCTTACGGTCCATTGTGTTGTATTTTGCATTTGGATTTGCACCTCCATGCATAAGGAGTCCAACTTATGCAAAAATTAAAGCCGGCTGGCCATTCACAATGCCGCTGCTTGGGTGCTATAGCAACAGGCTTTCAATGCTAATTTTTCAAACAAAATTTTCTTCAGCGATTAAGCTTTTTTCTCAATCGGTGGTTATGTCAACAAGCAAAATTGTCGCTTATAGGATAATTCATTGCATCCGGAAAAAGTGATTGTTTGGTTCCGATTAAGGTCTGGAGGTGTTATTGAGCCGTATTTTTCAATTATGATGGTGCAGGCAACGTTTTCGTGGTGCTACGTCAAAGACCGTGTTTAAGCGGATAATCTTCAAACGTTGAAGCATTTGAAAAACAAAATTCGTCAAATTATTGCCGAGATATCACCAAAAATGTGCAAAAAAGTGGTTGAAAACTACCTGGAAAGGATTCATAGCTGCGACCAATCGAGAGGCAGTCATTTTAATAACATAGTATTCTGTATATAATGGCGAGTTTCAAGCATTGTAAGGAAATAAAAGTTTCATCAAAATCATAGCTTTATGTGTGTTTTATTTAACTTTACTTTTGAAACCGAAAAATGGATAAATCTGTATAATAAAAAGTGTAGTAAAACGAAATTTGTCAAGTTTTACTCTATTTAGCACAGTTAGAGTGATCCTATTTGAGTTGAATGTGCGCCATTTTATTGGTTAACTTGTTGACATTTTGAAGGTAATTCCGTTATAATTCTCTCATACAAAAAGCTGGTCTCTGTTGGCAAAAAACTGGGTCAGTTGGTTTTCTTGGGATTCTCTTGTGATGAAGTTTTCACCTGCGAAACCATTTGCCCTTGATAAGAACAGATGCTAATCACGTGATGTCAACTACAGTCTATAAAGTAGATGCATAAAAGCGTTTCAATCAAACCCCCGGAGCTTCTGGCGAATCACTATGACTGTGTGTTGGCCCCTCTGACCATAACAATGATGCTATTTTGTGTCCAACACATCCTTTAGTTTCTTAAGCGAACAGTGGTTACATTAAAATTCAATTCATATATAACAGCTTCATGTAAATGCTTTTGATTTCGATTAGGTCAGATGATCGTTCTCTTGTCAACATTTTTCCAAAAATACTCTATCACATTTTGGATGCCCTTAAACACAAAAATGTTATATTTTATAGTTTGAAATAAATGAAAATATTTTCCATTTATTTGTAAAAGTTTACAGCAAAAGAATGACAATCGAAGGCACCGTCACCGAGGGTCACATTGCCATGTGTCCTGTCTACGTGCCAAAGAAACCACGAATGCACAAACGTATCAATACCTTATAGTTATGGCAATGTTGTCTTCAATTTGGCCATTTGCCAAAATTGAAACAAAGAATCAATAATTTAACCAGATGGCAACACAAGTTTACATTTAGTATAATTTTAACAAAGAATGCAAATAGTATCGTAAGGGAAATCTCGAAATGAAATGTCTTAATTTCGTTTTTTGCTTGGTATTATTTACGACATAGCCATTAACATAATGTTAGTGGTTGACAAAGCAAACTTTCATAGTTTCATACTGCAGATATTCAAATTTTTCCCCTAAATCTTATGCATATTCAATTTTAGTTGTGGTTGTTATTGAAAACAAAGAAAACGCTTTAAGTTAAAACACTTATTTTTTTTTGTTTTTTTGTTTTTTGATATAAAGCAAATATATGATGATATAAAAGTGAAAATTAGTAAAGTTTATGAAGACGGTATGCATTCTTGTTAGAAACAATAAAATATTATGTAATTGCAATTAAACACACTAAAACATTAAACATCCTTTTCGCTACATCAAAAATAACTTAGTTTAGTTTAATGAACATTCCCGCGATTTAGCAATGAACATTCCCAGAAGTCAATTATTTGTCCAATAGATGTATTTAGTAATCTGTATCACGCGTAGTATACGTGCAAACGGTTTACGCTAGATGGCATTAGAAAGATAAGATTTCGTACTCAAGAAGCTATTTAGACAATTATCTGCGTAAACACGATCTTTGACGTAGCCCTACAAAAAACTCTAATGGCTTCAAATTCTATGATCTTGGTGGCCAATTGATGCCACCAAAATATGGAATTAAGCTTTCTGGGAACTTCTCATGCAATACAACCAAAATCGGGTGTGTTTTGTGGCTGGTGGCAACGTCTTGTTAAAACCGTCGCCGTTGTTAAAATGTCGCCCAGGTCAGAATCTTCAATTGCAGGCAAAAAAATTTGGTTATCATATCATTTGGTTATATTTGACCATAGCGCTCTGAACAGAGATTCGGATTATCCGCCAAACTTTAACTAACAGGCCTGACCACATCTGTAACGCTTCCAGTCTCTTCAAATTTCTTTATAATTTTGCCAATTCTATGCACAATAAATTGATTATGACGACCATAATCACCCCATAATGCACAAAAAATGCTCACGTTTGAATCACCACTTTTGTAGGAAGTGTTAACTATTTTTACGCTTTCTTTGGTTGTTAAGCGATCCATATTCGTTAATGCCAAACCTTTCACTTAATAAATAACACTTCAGATGGCAGGTATTTAACAGCTGACAGCCTTACCAGACGGGCGGTTTTGAAAGCACTGAAGGAATAGCCCAATAGAATAGATGAATAATTATTACAGATTTCAACAAGACCAAGACCAGCAAATAACAAATGAATAATTTTTGGATACAACCACAATCTGTAATTTAATTATTCCACGTGTTTGGAATTCTATATTTATTCCATTAAAAATTTACCTCGTCTAAAAATATTCTATTCCATTATAAATTTGCATAACACTCAAATGTAACACAAGCCTATGAAGGGCCAATGATTGATGATTACTCGCACAGATGCCTAAGCAATCATGTTGTGTCGACACTGGCACTATGTTAGTAAATATTTAACATCCATTCATTGAATTTACAAGTTTTAATGGAATCTAGACATGTTTACGTTCTAAAACACAAGTGGTGGTAGAAAATTAATTTTGCATATGCCAAACTGTAAGGGAGAGATATGAGATGGGGAGGGTAATTTATATTTTAAACCAAATTTATAGTACAGAAATAATTTTATAAATCTACATAAATTCAGTTTAAAAATTATACTATTGCATTGCAGAGAAAGGCAGGAAAACGAATTTTATATTTAGTGAAGTATTATTTATTGGCATCACTTGAAGGACCTTAATGTTCAAAGTATAACATGTTGTCCAACCGGTATCATGGGCAACTAGTCAGGGGCGGTCCCAAAACTATGTATAAGTGGTGCCAGTAGTGAAAAGTGGCTACATTATACAACACATGTTTTAAGTTTTAAGGCGTCACGTTGTTTAATTTTATTATTTGAGCGTTCAAACGTAAACAATCTCAATGAATTTGTAAACATGGCAAAAATTGGTCACCATTATTGTAGTATGTGAGTTTAATTTCTCTAAGTGTATATTCTAGAAAGATCATTATAACCGCTCCCAGAACATTCAAGTATGATATATGTAATCTCTTTCCCTCTTTATATGTGGGTGGGACTTTTCCAGAATTACGTTTACGACAATAACTTATGTTTGTTCCTCTCGCTCCTATTATATAGTTTATTGTTATCTCCTTTTCACCTGTTATGTAAACAAGAATATTCTAGAATTAGGTCTATGATATACAACACTATTCTGTAAATATGTTTGTCTTTGTTGCACCCATTATGTAAATATGTGTTCTCTCTGAAATATTGTAGCATTTTCTAGAATAAGTAATTTTAGTATAAATAGAGCAACTTTGTACGTTTTTGGGAATTAATAAAGTTGACGTTGATGTGGAAATACGCTCCACGATACCAAATTATGTAATTCAATATTTCCATTTGAAAGCTCTCAGTCCAACCAATATTAAACTCTGGCGGAGTCTACTCCTTCGTTTACTACTCTAAAATATTGGCTAGCAGAGTTTAAACGAGGCCGTACGAGCTGCCAAGACGAACACCTACCAAGTCGACCACTAGACTAATTGATGAGTTCACGCCAGACACTATTAAGAAAATCCAGAAAGTAGTATTAGATAATCGCCAGCTGAAGGCGCGTGAACTAGCTGAAATGATGGGCATTTCAAAAGGTACTATATATCGTAGATTGACCGAATATATGAAGATGAGAAAGCTGTGCGCAAGATGGGAGCCGCGCTTGCTTCCTATAGAGCCAAAACAGCGTCATGAAGATGTTTCAGTAGAGTGCTTGGCGATGTTTATAACCATGGATAAGATTTATAACCATGGATGAAACATAGGTCCAACACTTCACACCACTTCCACTGAGACAAAATAACAGTCAAAGCAGTGGCCTGCAGTGAAAGAATCGTGTCCAAAGTAGGCGAAGACGGTTCCATGTGCAGGCAAAGTCATGGCGTCTGTTTTTTGGGATTATTTTTATTGATTGTCTTCAGAAAGGAAAGAGTAGTATATGAAGGTACAAATTTTGGAGTAATTGAATGCATATTTGTAGAAATGTTTTTAAAAAAAGAAAAAAATGGGACTATTTGCCCCATGGAGACTTCAGAGCGTTTGCAGCTGAGGTGTCAGATTTGCTTATACGTTACGCTAGATGGTGTTAGAAAGATAAGGTTTCGTACTCAAAAAACTATTTAGAAAATTATCTGCGTAAACACGATCTTTGACGTAGCCCCACAAAAACGTCTAATGGCCTCAAATCCCATGATTTTGGTGGCCAATTGACGTCGCCAAAATATGGAATTAAGCGTTACAACAATATAATACTAATGGGAGATATTAATAATAATTTCTTTGACGTTTCGAAAGCCAACAATCTCAGACTTATATGTGACAGGTTTGGTGTTTCCATTAGACATAATTCTTGTCCTTCACATTACGATGTTTATCGTCAATCGTCTTCGTTATTTGATTACTTTTTGGTCTCATCTCCTGAACGTATTGAAGCTTCTGGTTAATTCGTATGCTCAAACATTTCGATACATGCGTTGTAACAAGACATGAAGCTCCATTCAAAACAACAGCAACAACCAAACAATATACCCTAACATAAAACTCCGCTGCAACGTCATACACAACGGACACTAATTCCCATTACTTCATCGTCATAATTGAGTATAAATAGAAGAATCACTATCACAACGCGGGACTCACTAGAAGAAAGTATAAGTAAGGAAGAATCACCAGAGTCAGTCGCCAGCAGGAGGTCAACCAAGAAGGTCGATCACTAATCACTGGACAACACGTGACTCACTAAAAGAAAACTACCGCCGCAAAGTATAAGTAAAGAAGAATCACTACCATTGGGGGCAGTCGAAGGAGAAGGTTGTATCAGCACAGTAGCTGCGGCTTCTGTTCCTTAGCACAGAAGCTTCGGCTTATTGGTCCTCAGCACAGAAGCTTCAGCTTACTGTTCCTCAGCACAGAAGCTTCGGTTTATTGTTCCTCAACATAGAAGCTTCAGCTTACTATTCCTCAGCACATAAGCTTCGGCTTACTGTTCCACAGCACAGAAGCTTCGGCTTACTGCTCCTCAGCACAGAAGCTTCGGCTTACTGTTCCTCAACACAGAAGCTTCTACTTACTGTTCCTCAGCACAGAAGCTGCGACTTACTGTTCCTCAGCACAGAAGCTTCGGCTTGCTGTTCATCAGCATAGAAGCTTCGGCTTACTGTTTCTCAGCACAGAAGCTTCGGCTTACTGTTCATCAGCATAGAAGCTTCGGCTTACTGTTCCTCAGCACAGAAGATTCGGTTTACTGTTCGTAAGATTAGGTTGTAAGTTTGATATATCGCCGATCCGAACACAACCCGATAGAGAAATTGTTAGACGCTCTTTCTGACTTGCCCGATGACAACCGAATTCTGAGAAGCAGCTACTACAGAAAGTAGATCTTCCGATTATCGTGATAAAAACCAAAACCCTGAGCATCCACCACGAGTTGATCTTTATCATTAAGTCCTTCAACTACTGTACAAGCATTTACTATAAATAATTGAATGAATAAAACCTATATTCAATATATCTAAACAAAAGTAAATGCTGTATTTTATTTGTGAAAGGTTTATGGTCTTTCAACTTAACCCAGGCTACGACAATGCTACCTTAGCCTACGAATAAACCCATGTTATAGCGTTTTTATATATGTACCTATATATTTCGATTAAAAGTGCAGTGTAGCGGAATGAGCTCTTTCATAATTTTTATGATTACGATAGTATTTCTTCTGAAGTAGTGTGTGAAAAGGTTTTATCTACGGATTTTATTTCGATTTTTAGCAAGTCTAATGTTGATGATCAATTAAGTCTACTTACGAATGGTTTAAATTCAATTCACACGATTTTTCAAAAAAAAAACCTAAAAGGTCACAACGTTGCTTGGATAATTACCTAAATTCTCCTTTAATTTGCTGCCATCAATCGCTGAGTGTCTTAGCATTTGCGGCCTTCCCCAACGACAGAAGCGAACAAAATAGGAAAATTGAATGTAGAGCGAGAAATCGTAATAAAGCTATTAAGAGAAGGGTAAAGGGTGAGGCACATTCGAGACTATTTTTTAATTGTTTAAATATGAAATGTTTATGGAACGTAATTCCTGATAATGAACTAGTTGATAATAGTAAGAGAAATTTAAATTCTGACAATTTGTACGACGTTGATGATTTGAATAATTTTTTTTTGAGCAATCAGCTTGAAGTAATTGGTATCAAAATAATTTCTTGCCATTTTCATGTAATGATCGAGCATTCTCCTTTTGCTGTATTGATTCTTTTGAATTGTTTGAAGCATTTTCCTGTATCAAGTAAAATGTTGCGGGCGATGATGGCTATTCTTTAAAATTTCTTAAGATTATTTTTCCATTTCTATCTAATTACTTTTTATATGTAGTTAATACTATTATAATGACTTCCACTTTTCCAAGGTTATGGAAAACTTCTAAAATATTCCCAATTAAAAAGAAAGCCAGTGATAGTGCTTTTGAAAACTTAAGACCAATACGTACTTGGCATTTTAGATGCTTCTTTCTCGATCATACATTTTTGCCGTATCAAATGGATTAAAAAATAAATACAAAAGGTATGGTTAAAATAAATCTAAGGCATTGTAGAATAATAAATGGAGTTTATTTTTTAAAAATAACATAATCTAAATGGTGACCCTCCCTACGACGGCACTCCTCTAACCGCAAACAAAAATGATTGAAAACTTTCTTCAGTAATACTGGTGTAATGGCTGCCATTTCACCACGGATATTCTCCTTGAGCTGAACGATGTTTCTTGGATTATTACTGTAGACTTTGTGTTTGAGGTATCCCCACAAAAAAAAAAAAAGTCAAGAAGCGTCAAGTCTGGACTACGTGGGGGCCATGGGATATCACCTCTTTTCGAAATCAGTCTGCCAGGGAACATCTGCTTCACCACCGCCATGGAGTCATTTGATGTGTGACAGGTAGCTCTATCTTGTTGGAGCCAAGTTCTGGAATTTACTATTCTTGAACTTTCAATTTCTGGAGCCAAAAATCCGTCCAACATCTCAACATAGCGTTCCGTATTAACCGTGTCGTTTTGGCCCCGCGCATTTTCGAAGAAAAAAAGGACCAATTATTCCTCTGCCAGAGATTGCTGCCCATACTGTCACTTTAGGACTATGCAATGGTTTCTGGTGTTTGATTTTGGGATTTTCACTGTTCCAGTAACGACAATTTTGACGGTTTACGAACCCATTCATAAGGAAATGAGCCTCGTCAGAGAAAAGGATATTGTCAAAATTGGAAAATCGATTAAGCATTTCATTAGCAAATGCGAGCCTTGCTATGAAGTCAGACTCTTTCAATTCTTGTGTTAATTGCAGCTTATATGGATGCAGTTTAAGATCCAATGTTAAAATTCGTTGCAAACTTCGTCGCGATAATTGTAAGACAAACGATCTCTTGCGAGTCGACATTTGTGGATTTCCTTGTACTGACTCCATAACTCTCTCAACATTGTCTTCGGTCCTAGATGTTCTTGGGCAACCAATGTTGAACCGGTCTCTTCAAAACGCTTTACCTATATTTTAATTAAATTAGCGCTCGGAGCTTCACCAATTCGCCGTAGTCCATATTCAGCACAATATAGTCGCCCAGTAGCAATATATGAACGAGAATCGAAGTGATTCATAGCGACTAAAACTCGATGAGCCCGCCAACCCAACGATGTAGGCGCCCCTCCGCCCGCGCCTTTTCTACCCCGCAAAAAAAGATGATGCAATATGCACGTTCTATTGCGCCACCCTGTAGAAAGCTTCATTCCTTTAAGGGAAGGTATATAGTTTTGAAGTAAGAATCTTATCTCGACTGCAAGAAAATTCTTCAGGAAAAAAACTTAACTAATTTTAGCTCAAATATTTTCTTCAGAACAATCTGATTTTTAGTAAATTGTTTTTGAAGTAACTTTTTTAAAGTTTCTCATGCAATCATACACTATGATAGTGATTAAAGCATTCGTGTTGAAAGCTAAAGTGTTTAATCATACAAATGTTTATCACAGCCTGAAAGCTTTAAGACGGTTTTAACGTGAAATCCTCTGCCCGCCTTACTTTGTTGGTGTTTTATAGAAAACAAAAACAAAAAACTTGAAGAAAATATTACATATTTTCATTTATACTATTTCTGTACGAATTTCTTTGAATCTCAGTAAGACATTTTGATTACAGAATTTTGATTTTTGTTTGTGGTGTGTATCAAAACACATACATGCGTACATACAGACATGCAAACATACCAGAATTGCTTCTTTTGTATGGAAAGCAATAAGTAGTTATCAGAAATTGAACTGCATATTAAACGTAACAACTTCTGTTTACTTGTATTACACTTGGTTGTGTTATACTTTTCATATACACGTGTATATGTATGACAGTGTTGACAGTATTGTTTTTTATATGAATGGAATATGATATTGGCATTATAAGTATATTTCTATCGCTACAGGGTGGCCTCATCAATTCAATTCCTTTTTGACCTGAATATTCATTATGTGTGTTGTACTCGTATGTACGATATACAGATATTACAATGTCAATAGCAAAAAATAAAACAAAAACAAACTGATAAAATTACGTAACAAAATTTTTTTTTTCTTTTTGCTAAATTGCAGCAATAGTGGGGGCTATCATATATTGGATGGATATAGAAGTACTTTATACATAATTAGCACACAAGAAAGTATGTTATTTATATTTATAACAGAATAAAGACATCTTTAAACGGAAAATATATTTTAATTATCATAAAAGTATGTTTCAACTGAATTTCTAATATTCTAATATTTTTCGTACACACAAGAAAAACTTACCCATTTTTCAAAGTAATAGTGAAGGAAGAGGAATACATTCAGTCAATGGAGAACAAAGAACAACAAGAAATAGGAAGAATAACATTAATATCTCTAATTGAGAACTACTTACAGAAAATTAAGTTCAACACAAAAGACAAAATAATATTATATAAACTTCTAATTTGCATTTACTTCTAAATTTAATGAATTAATTATGGATTTTATAACTTAAATGAATTAATTACTGAAAACATGAAATTTAAATATTATAAAAGTTAACGCCCTTATTTAAGTATTCTAAAAGCTAATCTAATGTACAAACTAATTATTGATAAATATTCCAATGATTATTGTGAATTATTGAAAGCTGAAAAATATATGGAAAAAGGAAAATAGAAAATACAACATTACCAGCAAAGTTGCTGATTCAAAATCAGTTTTTTTTGCAGCACAACTCGCACGGTGAGCATCTCAATCTCTAGAAATAAATACATATAGGGTGATTTTTTAATCGTAGTTTTTTTTAAATCGAATAAAACACTCAAATGTTTCATCATATACTAAAATTTCTTATTGGAATCGATAAATTGGTCTTTGCCACTTAATTTTTAAAGATAATTTCATGTAAATGTTGTCCGCGGCTCTGTCTCAAAATGTCCATTCGGAAGGTCCAATTTTTCGTCACTTTTTCGAGCATTTCGGCCTGTATTCCACGAATAACGCGTGTTATTATATCCTGTAAGGCTTCAATAGTGTTCGACTTGTCCACATAGACTAACGACTTGACATATCACCACAAGAAATAATCAAGAGGCGTTAAATCGCAAGATCTTGGGGGCCAGCTCACAGGACCAAATCGAAAGATAAGCTGCTCACCAAATTCATCCCTCAACATATCCATTATTATTATCACGAGCAGTGTGGCATGTCCTGATGAAACCACAAGTCAACCAAGTTCAACTCAGCCAATTGGGGTAAAAATTTCCCTGTGGTTGAGTAACACATGCCCAATCGCTGAAAACGGCAACGAATTGACATTTCTCGATCGTCATTAACACTGGTCGCTACGGCTGCAATATTTTTTTCGGTACGCACTCTACGCATGCGAGTCGATGGTTTTATGTCCAACAAAGTAAATTTGGTGCGAAATTTGGAGATAACAGCACGAATTGTTGATTCAGCAGGTCGATGATGGCGACCATAAAATGGTCAAATTAAACGATGCACATCTGTCACAGAGCATAAATTTTGATAATAAATTTCAACGATTTGCAATCGTTGCTCGTTTGTTAGTCTTTCCATGATGAAATGGCAGAGTATACTGTACACTTTTCACTTTGACAGATCATGACGTTTGGACGCCATTACCAACCAGTGCTGCCAACCTGAAAGACTTAAATCTTAATAAATCACCCTATATATTGAATTAACTCTAATTCATTTGCATTTTTTCTCTTAAATCTTTAATTTAATTGTATAATTTCTCAACTCTGAGAAATTATGCAATTATTTTAAACCCGCCAATTCTTTGGCACAGAACTTACTGCCCAGCACGTAAGAATTAACTCTTAATTAATTAACTCCAAACCAATCCCATATACAGTCCACTATCTCTCAACTAAGTTGCATCACAACAGCACCGCCGGGGATTAAACCTGGATTAACCTCTTATCAAAAGCATTACAAATATGGCATTATCCATTTCGTTGTTTTCAAAACCACTGGTTTGGCAAGGCTATTAAATACCTGTCATCTGATGTGTTATTTATTTAGCGAAAGATTTACCATTTACGAACATGGATCGTAAAAGAAGAGAACGCGTAAAAGTGGACTGAACTTGCTACAAAATCAGTGATTCAAGCGTGGGCTTTTAACAACCGAAGAATGCGTAAAAATGATTAAAATTTACTACAAAATGAGTGATTCAAAAGTGGGCACTTTTCGTGCATTACACGGTGATTATGGTCATCATAATCGACGAGGAATTGAAATTAGACTTTTTTATGGGGCTACATCAAAAACTATGTGTACGTGGATCCATCCATCCATCTCCATCCATATTTGCCATCTGTAAAAAAAGGATTCCCTTGAATCCCATGAATAAGATATGGGACAGCTTCTTCCGAGGAACTTGCATGCATTATATTTTTAGGCTCACTTAACGAGAGTTGCATTTGAACGACAATTCCGAACGTCACAGTTCGAGAAGCATTTGCTAGATTTGTCGATTACTCGAAGTATACATTAGACACATCGAGGCTACCGCCGCTTAAAGGAAAATAGATGGCTATATTGGGGATTGAACCCACGATGATGCGAACGATAGTCGTTTGTTCTCATCATTGCGTCTTGGTCAATCTCTTCACTTCAGTTGTCGAATAAATCTTTCGTTTTTTACTACAACTTTTCATGGAGAGGAGCACTTTAATGTACCCAAAATAGCGGCTGTGCCTGTGAAAAATTTGACTCAAGAGAATCGACTGTTTCAGGTTTTGCCAATCGGGATAAGGGATTCTATGAGAGAGACGTAATGAAATTATCTTCAAAATAGCAACAAGTTATGGAACAAAATGGTATATATTTAACCTAAATCGTAGTATTCTAATTATGCTAAATAAAGACTTCAATGTAATGAAAAAAGCATGGATTTCTCTTTACTACACCAATGTTTATAGTATGGTAAGATTTAAGCAAATAATATGTTAAACATGGTATCAACTAAGTTTACTCCCGCAGTTACAAATAATTTTTTTTTACAACTGCCTACAACTTAATTGAGAGCTGCAAATTGCCTATAAAATATGGAACACTTTTAGTCGCATTATAAGCTTTTATTTTTGAGATCTTAAAAATAAACGAATTACAAAACATTTTATTGCCTACAGCTGTTGCAAACATGTCTATAAGTTCCATTGTCTAACCCTTTCCATGCATATCCTTTTTTCATGGTCATTTTCCTCCGCATTTTGTTCATGTTTCCTTTAATATGAGCACTCAACACTCAATAGAACACCACATGCAAATTTTACTCTTTGTATTACACAAACATAGAAATTATATTCACACCCACACATACGATACATGTATGCAATAAATACTTTTTCACATAGAACTTCTCTAAGCGAAAAGCCAACCGAACGAGTGCTTTACAACATGATTGAAAGGATATGTGTTATTGGTTGGTGCATAACTTTTCAAATTGAAAAATGATTGCATATGAGAATTAAAAGCAGAGAAGAGGGGCCCTTAGCAAACGTGTTAATATTTTACAAGCTGGCTAAAGTTTCCACATCAAGAAAAAAATGTTGTGTTGAATGTAAATTTAAGAGCAAAAGCGTACTTTTAACCCTTAGCAAAATGTCGAAATATAAAATTAAACTTTTTTTTCAACAATAGGATACGATATGCTGTTTAGCAATTAAGAAGTTTCAATTTCATTACACTGCATTATTCGGTTATAACGACTTGCTGGAATTGAGCATATTAATTTAAAATCATAATTTGCTTATTATTGAAATATACAGTTTTTGTGTTACAGGATTCGAATGCGGTTTCACTTCATATTTGTGAGAATTTTGCGATTGAAATTGCTTTGCCATGGGACATTTTGTGCATACACAGAAATCTATGCTGCCGTTTACATTTGGAAATTAGATTCAATTCTTTGGTTTACATGATAACCCGTTATATCTCTTTATGGGTTTCAAAACCGCCGGTCTGGCAAGACTGCCAGCTGTTAAATACCTGTCATCTGAAGTGTTATTTATTTAGTGAAAGGTTTGCCGTTTACAAATAAGGGTCGTTTAACAACGGGATAACGCTAGAACATAGTTAAAATCTACTACAAAAGTGGTGTTTCGAACGTGGGCACTTTTCGTGCATTACGGGGTGATTATGGTCGTCATAATCGACCTTATGTGCTAGGAATTGGCAAGATTATAAAGAAATTTGAAGACACTGGATGCGTTACAGATGTGGCCAGGCCTGTGTATCATCCCAATGTACGCACTGCCGCATATATCGTTTCTGTTAGTAAAAATGTGGTAGATAATCCGAATTTCCACGGCGTTCTCAGCAATTGCATATTTTGGATTTGCACCTCCACCCCTATAAAGTCCAACTCACGCAACAATTAAAGCCGGCTTTCCATTCACAACGCCATAGATATTCTGATTGGGTGCTGCAGCAGCAAGCTTTCAATGTTGATTTTTCGAACAACATATTCTTCAGCTATAAAGCTTATTTCTCACTGGGTGGTTACGTCAACAAACACAATTGTCGCGTATGGGGCTCGAAGAACCCAGAAGTGAGTGTGGAAGAGCCATTGCAATCGAAAATAGTGACTGTTTGGTGCGCATGGTCTGGAGGTGTCATGCGGCATATTTCTTCAAAAATCACGCTTGAGACACCCTTACCGTCAATTCAGAGCGGTATGGCCGTATGATAACCGACTTTTTAGGCCTACAATTGAAAATTATGAACTGGACAATATGTGGTTTCAACAAGACAGCGCCACGGGTCACACAACACGACCGATTTTGGCTTTATTGCATGAGAAGTTTCCAGAAAGCATTAATTTACGTTTTGGCGACGTCATTTTGCCACCAAGATCATGGGATTTGACGCAGGTTAGACCTTTTTTGTGGTGCTACGTCAAATACCGTGTTTACGCGGATAATCCTGAAATATTGGAGCATTTAAAAACCAATATTCGTCGAGTTATCGCCGAGATTTCGCCTGAAATATGCGAAAAGTGGTCGAAAATTACCTCAAAAGGATCCACTATTGCAACCAATCGACAGGTGGTCATTTGATTGGCATTATATTTCCTACATAATGGCAAGGTTCAAGCATTGCTATGAAGTACTTTTTGAACCCGAAAAATGGATTTCAATGTATTCCTCAGTGAAATTTTGTATAAAGTAAGAAATAAGCTTGACCAGATTTGGATACCAGATTTCTTATGCCGGGAGTATAGAGTTGCAGTAGTTTCGCCAACTGGCGAAAATTACGGAAACATTTTAAATTCGTCTCGCTAACTAGGTCGTAATCAGGAAGGATTTCTAAGGGGTTTAGGAAGATTGACGTCATATCGCATGGTGTTAGAAATATTAAAAAAATTACTAGATGAAAAAAATCGCTAAAATGCTTAAATGTCTATGTCCAGTAAATGGAGCATTTAACTTGAAAAAGTATACTTTCTAAGCAACTTGGTAAAAGTGGTAGTAAAAATTAGGTGATACCTAAAAAAATCCCTAAAAATAAGCAAATAGAAAATAGTAAATGAATAGGAAATCGTTAAAATAGCAATGCGCCTATAATTTGGAAATAGAAATGAAAAATCATTAAAATAGCTTAATTTTAGCTTCATAGAAGTGCTTTTATAGCCTTTTTATAACATATTACCGGTTTATATAAGCTTATTTAATTTAATTTATTGTTAAATACGCTGTAATCGCAAACCTAATCAAATTTTCGTATTCTTTACAGGATTTTGTGAAGTAGGAACCATCATATGATCTGTACAAATATTTAAAAAGTTTTGAAAAAGAAAAATCGCAAAACAGAGAAATATACGCATAGCTTGGAAAAAGGAAATTTAGAAACTTACGAAGGCGGTCGCAAAACTTGCCGACTTGACGTATAGATGGTGTCAGTAGTTTGAAAAAAAAATTATTTTGGCGAAGGCGGTCCCAAAACTAGCCGACTTGGCGTATAGATGGTGCGAGTAGTTTAAAAAAATTATTTTGGTAAATATTGGCAACCTTATAGAACATATGTTTTATGATTCAAGGCGTTACGTTGTTTAATATTTTTATGTGAGTCATCAAAAGTAAACAATCTCAGTGAATTTGTAAACATGGAAGAAATTGGTCACCGTTATGTAATTAAATATTTTCATTTCAAAAAGATTTCAGTCCAACCAATATTAAAGCCAAGCTATATTATACTCTGCCGGAGTCTGCTGCTTCGTTTACGACTGTAAAATATTAGATACCTGAGTTTAAACGAGGCCGTACTCCAAGACGAACACCAAAGTGGTCGACCAATTGAGGTGTCCACGTCAGACACGGTTAAGAAAATCCACAAAATGGTATTGGATGATCGGCGGCTGAAGGTGCGTGAGCTGGCTGAAATGACAGGCATTTTAAAACGTTACATACATCGTACATTGACTGGGTGCATCATATGGGTGCCGCAGTTGCTTTCAGTAGAGAAAAAACAGCGTCGCAAAGATGTTTTAGTAGCTGAAAGTAGATTGTGTTGAAAAATAAAGAAAATGTTTCCCAACTTTTTTGTATATTCTTTGTTCGGTCGGCTAGTTTTGAGACCGAACAAAATCGCTAAAGTAAAACAATACCAGCTTATGGTAAGTCGATAAAAAAATATTATTTTATAACTCATCTGTATCTTTGTTCTTGATAAGTCTGGCCACATCCACACATCTATATCTTCATCCTTGATAAGTTTGACTTGTTCTTGTGTTAATTTGGAATAAGTTGTTGTATACACAAGGAGGTAAAAATATCCGAAAACTCATTAGAACTGAAAAATCGCTTGAATATTTATTGGTAGGATATGCAATGCTTGGCTTAAACCAAAGCTTAGTTCGCAAGGAAAATCCATAGGGGAGAAGAAACAAAAACGATGCCATCGCCAAGACTAAAGAGTTGCAGTGGCAATAAAGTAAGTTGGATTACTCGAAATTGAAATTATTAAGAGCTAAACCAGATGTGGTATAAAAAATGGCATCTCGATTATTGAATCCGTGAAGTCAGAATCGTAGAAAATGGAATTGAAATTGAAAGAGAGAGAGATGCTGGCAAAGCTAAATAAATTGCGGAAGAATTAAACCTCTAAATTTCATTTAAAATGTTGTGTAGAATTTACTAGTATAACAAAAAACAAAAACAAAACAAAATTAAATAAATATTTCTTCTCTTTCGTACATCAACAATTATTCTTTTTCGTATTACAGTCGATTTTGAAAACATTGTCTCAATCAAATTTCCAAACTATTGCCTTGGCCGATTTTCAATATTATTCGATATTGTTTCCGGTTATCCTTTTTCAGCTTCTAATACTGCGTGCCTGAAGTGAACAATTCATAGTACTTCCCTTGCCTGCACACATATGTGTGTGTGTGTATATGTACTTACACGTATTTGTGTATATGTATGTATGAGGCGCTTGAAAATTATTGAAAGTGCTTACTTGACACATGAGTGAGTGTAACTTTGCCTGACACCCTAAGGCATTGCCTTAGAACAGAGGAAGGGGGCCACAAGAAGCTATAAAAAGCACTTATCGTATCCTCAAGCGCTAAGCTGTGGGAATTTGGAAGTTAAATCTGACGGAATATTTTTAGATGTGAAAATATTTTTGCTAACTTGAAGTGATGGAAAATACGTACGACAGCAAAATTTTTGTCTGGAATTGTGCGAAGCAATGAATGTTTTGTGTTTTTTTTTTTTTGAGGAAGAAATGAAGAGGGAATAACAACCAACAATAAAAGAAGCAAAATTGGGTGATATCATGTTTATCGGGTCACGCAGTTTTGCAAGTTCAAGCAGTTGGGGGATACGGAAGGAAAAAATAGAGGCATCAAATGTTATGAGTGCATTCATTTATGGATGTCCTCCTCACATCCTTAGGGGAGTTGTGGAAATTTGTGCTCTTGGGTATTATTGGATATTGGTAGAGGAAAGAAAAATGTTAAAAACGATATCATCGCTTATAACAGAGAGCGAATTACTCAAGTATATTCAGTTTGGCATAGGTTAAATAATCGCAAATAGTTTAATTTTGGCAAGATGAGATTAAACAAAGAACAGAACACAAACATTGAACACTCTCCCAAGAGGCAAACTTTGCGGCAGATGCACAAGACGCGCGTCCGGACCTCATTGTTTGCAAAACCTAATCAAAACCGGTATAGAAATCTCAGTCGGTTGAACTCACTAACATACATTTTCACCCAACGTCCTTTTGCATTGGTGCGCAAGTGTACAGTCAGACAGAAGGGACATGATAAATCTAAGACACCAAATTTTACGCTGCTGCCATCAATGAGAGGATTTCTAAAAGCAACTAATTCCGGATGGCAGCACAAGTAAAGGGATCAAGATAACTATCGGCGATAATATAGATAGTCCTGTATCGAGTCAAAGCAGGATCAGAATGGCTTTATCACGGCTTAAGAGCAACAAAGCTGTAGGTGCTGATGACCGGCTATCAAAATTGTGTAAGATCAGTGGCGATGAATCAGCTTCTAAACACCATTTGGCTTACTTAATGCTTGACTGGTGATTGGATTCTAATTATATAATTTCTTGTGTTCAAAAAAAGGTGATCATAGAGCTAATAACAACTAATACGGTATCAGTATTTTACACATCGCTTATAAAATTCTGTCGAGTGTGATACGAAAATTACTAATACCAATTGTAGCCAATGTAACTGGCCCTTATCACGGCAGTTTTAAACCTGCTAAATTCCATAACTGGCAAGCAATACACACTATGACGAATACTGACAAGAAGCAATAAAAGGATATCAAGATATATCTTTTTTCATAGACTATAAACATGTCTTCTACAATCCGATGTGGCAGAAAGTGTACAGAGCCACGGTCGAGTTTAGTTTTCATGTTCATGTATCGTTGTAAGATGACACAAATCAACACACAGCCCTCTGCAAAGAGGGACAAAAATCTTACTAAGGCATGGAATGCTGAACATGGGTTTAGATAGGCGACAGGTAAGTGCGATTTCTTCAACATAACTTGGGAGATGATTTTCAGGGAAGCTGCAATAAAAACGACTGCTATCAGATACTTCAAAAGTTAAATATTTGTTTGCACATGCTAACGTTATAGATATCCCTATCTAAAAACTGCAAGATATAATTGCAGCCTTATCAAAGTTTTTCTAACGAAGCATATATCTGATGAAGTGTCAGTACAAAAAGTATTAGTTTTTTGACATCCTTGTCTAAAAATTGCGAGATATTACTGCAGTCTTATCAAAGGTTTTCTAATTTAGCATATTTCTGATGAAGCTTCAGTACATAAAGCCCCCGATAATACACTTGATGCGCGACGCAAAAGAGTGCCATCCCAAGTCCACTGGGACTTGGATTATGAAATGGATATTGAAATGATTATGAAATGGTTATGGAATGGTAATGAAGTGATTATGAAATGATTATGAAATGTTTATGAAATTATTATGATGTGATTATAAAACGATTATGAAAAGATAATGAAATCATTATGAAGTGGTTATAAACGATTATGAAATGATTATGAAATGGTTATAAAATAATTATGAAGTGGTTATGGAATGGTTATGAAGTGATTATGAAAGGATTATGAAATGTTTATAAAATTTTTATGAAATTATTATGAGGTAATTATAAAACTATAATGAAAAGATGATGAAATGATTATGAAGTGGTTATGAAATGATTATGAAACGGTTATAAAATAATTATGAAGTGGTTATGAAATGATTGTGAAATGATTATGAAGTGATTATGAAGTGATTATGAAATGAGTATGAAATGATTATGAAATGATTATGAAACGATTTTGAAATGATTATGATATGATTACGAAGTGATTATGAAGTGACTATGAAACGATTTCGAAATGATTGTGAAACGGTTATGAAATGATTATGAAATTATTATGAAATGATCAGGAAACGATTATGAGATGACTATGAAGTGATTATGAAATGAGTATGAAATGATAATGAAATCATTATGAAATTGTTATGAAATGATTATAAAACGATTATGAAATTATAATGGAATGATTATGAAATGAGTATGAAATGAATATGAAATGATTATGAGACGATTATGAAGTTAGTATGAAATGAAATGAAATGAAATGAAACGAAACGAAACGAAACAAAACGAAATGTAATGAAATGAAATGAAATGAAATGGAATGAAATGAAATGAAATGAAATGAAATG
>JAHXMU010021431.1:0-16397 GCA_019455685.1 Philornis downsi
CTACAAACAGTGTCTACAATTTCGTAATTTAGTAAACTACAGTTGTGATATCGAAATGATAAATCTTTGTATAATCAGGCATTTGAATTGAATTTTGTTTTTGCTACTACATCTTAGAGCTATTTCTTGATTCTAATAACTTTCTTGATTCAGCTAATAGCTTTCCGTAGTTGATTTTTTCGTCTTGCCATCTATATCATACCACTTAATTTGCCACAATCTGGCCTTTGGTGCGTACGATGTCTCTATGATATGGATAGACTACCCCTCTGAGGTAAAACAGGGTAAGTGAGTGGCGTTGGGATGTTAGGAACAAAAACAAAAAATAATATAGAAATTGCGTTACGCCGCCAAATATGCGGCTAATACATATCTAATTTTTTTGGAATTGAAACTCGATTACAAACCCGACGAAATAGAACTGTTTCGTATTTGACCAAAGTTTGAATGTTATTTTAGTTAGAGTTTCGTGTACAAGTTCTAAAGAGGTATATAGAAACCAGTACAGAAATTTCTGTCCACGATATTTTTGCTTTGCTACAAAAGTGAGAGTGGTGCCAGGAAACACGTGGTTAAGTTAAAGTTAAGTTAAAGTTCTTATCAAAAATACCCTGAATTACATCACAGTAAGAGCTCCAAATAGTAACTTTGTAAAATCTTGCTTTTGGAAAAGATAGAGAGATAATTGATTTTTGCTAAATCGGAATACTGTTACTTATCAATTAGAAACTGCAGAGGAATGATTGAATCTTGGGAAATCGGCCAACTTATATGGAAGGTTACAGAAGGGGTATTGCAGTGCTGTCCATTTTCATTATGAGGCCTTATTTTAGCAAACGATCAGCGTGGCTAAATTCAGTTCAAGTTTCTTTCATGGAAACGGGCTAAAAACTAGAATCAATTTTCCCGGATCCTAAACAAACGGCCGTCAAAAATAATTATAATTTCTCGGGACATAAAAATGCGCATATCTAAACGATGTAGATTTCATTCAGGCTATAAACTAAACGTACAGACTTCTTCCATGCGCTTGTGAAATGCGATTTGATACTTTTCAAGCTGTTGCACCAACATTAATATTCACATTTCTAAACGTAGTCATTTTTTTCACCCGACTTTTCCACATTTCCCTCTTTCTTAAATTCTATCCAATGTATCGCAAACAAGTTACCACACCTCGCCCAGTGTCGTAAGCCGTATGTTACAAAAGTTACGTCATCAGATTTGAAGTCAGGACGTTTGATTTTGTATACGCACCAAAATCTAATAAAACTCCCATTTTCTCCAGTTTGTACATGAAATCCACTCATTAAGCGATATCTCTTGATCCTCCCTCGTACCACGAATGAGGCCCAGAATTATACGTCGATATATTCGGAAATTGCATTGATTGAAAATTGCGCCCCATTCCATATCTAGCTACGCCGTTTTTCCTCTACCACACTGCTACCTTTTATGTTTCGACACTTTACCGCAATAATTAGATAGGATACATGGAACTCATGCAGACAAAATATTTTGCACGGGACTCAGTTCCTGACTTAACTATAATACAGGTCAACAAAGTACTTTTACCAATAACTACAATATTGTTACATCTAGATCTTAATTTGCAGATTTAGGAACCCAATAATGACGTAAAAAAATCTTATCAAAAATATGTTACGGTTTCTCTAGTCTGCTTTGGGCCTAGTATTAAATAAAGATTGTTGATCTCTAGAGTAGTAATGGATCAATACGAATCCCAAGTTTATAATACTCCGTTACGCAACTCCGATATACCGATTTTTCATCGTTACGATTTTTCATGAAATAACTTTATTAAAATTTAACGCCAAATGCATTTTATAACGAAATAAGGATCTCACAGAACCGAATATTTTGAAAGAAATAGTGACAAAAAATAAGATTAAAATTTATGGGAAAATGCCCAACCTTTTTCAATTTTGAAATTAAACCAACTGAATTCATCCATTATTCCAATAAATGTTGCGAAGAAAATATAGATGTATTTCAATATGAACTTCTTTAAACAAGAACCTGCATCAAATCAGTAACTTCAGAACAGCAAAATGAGGGTTGATAGCTTGCATTTTCATGTAATTCACTTGTAAGATAGCAAAACTGTATTGACCGATAAATCCTTGCAAACAATGCATTGATATTGTTTATATGATCCTTTCAACTTCTCCATTCGTTCGTATATCAGATTTCTTACTTCACGCCATCTACGAAATTATCTTTGTACGGTTGCAATTCAACACAAAAGTAGTTTTTCAGTAATTTGCTTAATTAAAGAATATGATTGATGTTATGATCTTCTTTTCCAACATATTGCGACCAAATTCCATCAATCTCAATCAGTTGCATAATGTTCCTATTTTGATGAAATTCTTCTTCTCGCAAAAGTGAATAGAAATCAAGCTTCAAAATAAAAGCCATATGAAATAAACTAAAGAAAAATAAGGTTGCCTCTGTGTTTTTAATTTCAACAAATTTTTACATTTCACAGCGAAAAATCATTGTAAGCGCCGCACCCGAGAAGTTTTTCAGGTTAAAATCGAGTAATCTTCATTTAAAAACTTTTTATAATTTTAAAATAATTTGTTGTTTTTAATAAAAACAAATATATTTTTTCTAGCCTAAATAATAAATAATAATAATAATAGATAAAAAACAAAGATGTCGCCAGAGCAAGCGCCGCTGTCGAAATCCTCCTTAAAAAAAACGGAACAACTTTGTTCAAATTAATGTTCACTTTTCATTCTTTTTAATGTAAACAAAATCAAGAATTAATCTGACGCAATTACAGGTTTACAAGTAGATCGAATGTAGCCGGATACCTTTCATTCGGTGATATTTTGATATAGCAAACGTAAACTTCTTCTTCTTCTTCTTAGGTGGTTCTACGCTGCACGTAGAAAATAATTCCAAGCGCTTCGATCTTCTGCGCTTTTCCTCCAATTCGACACCAAGCTTCGACAGTACCTCAAAAGCCTGGTCCTTCCAACGGAGTTTCGGTCACCCTCTTCTGCATGGTCCATCGAGTTTGTTATTGAAAACTTTCCGTGCCGGGGCATTTGAGTCCATCCACACAACATAACCCAACCAACGCAATCTCAGAGTACAAATGCGTTTGACCACGTCGATGTCGGCATATAGCTCATACAGCTCATTATTTGTGCGACGCCGATACTCTCAGTTAACGATGATGGATCCATATATTTTCCGGAGTATTTTCCTCTCGAAAACTGCTAGTACTGATTCATCCGTTTGCGTCATAACCCAGGATTCTGCGCCATATAACAAGACAGGTAGAACCAACGTCTGGTATAGCCAGATTTTTGTTTGTCGAAAGAGGGCTTTATCATTGAATCGCTTGCTTAGCCCATAGTAACATCTGTTAGCCAGCAATACTCTTCTCTTTATCTCCATGCTCCATTCGTTTTGTTTACAGCGGAACCGAGGTAGATGAATTCTTCCACCACTTCAAAATTATAGTTGTCAACGTTCACACAGCGTCCTAAACGAGTAGACTCTTTGTTCATTGAAACCAACAACTTTGTTTTCTCCTCGTTTACCACCAGACTCATCTTCGCTGATTCCTTCTCGATGCTTGAGAAAGCTGCAGTAACATCTCGCAGTCTTCGGCCAATAATGCCTATGTCATCTGCATATGCATTTAACATATGGCTTTTATTAAAGATGGTACCAGTCGTGTTAACTGCAGCTTTCCTCATAATCATCTCCAACAGTATGTTGAAGAGATCGCACTATAAAGGGTCGCTTAGATCTTTGCCTAACTTTACTGAAGACTTCGTGTCAGTCAGCGTCATCTTACAAAGACGTATAAGTTTCGTTGAAATTCCAAACTCGGACATGGCCCCATAGCTGCATCGGGCTATCGAAGGCAGATTTATAATCAACGAAAAGATGATACGTGTCGATGTGTTTGTCTTGAGTCTTCTCCAGAATTTTTCGTAGTGTGAATATCTAGTCAGTTGTTAATTTACTAGGTCTAAAACCACACTGATAAGGTCCAATCAGGTCAGTTAGAATCGGCTTTAGTCTTAGACTCCACAGGACCTTATAAGCAATGGGTAAAAGACTAATACCGCGTTTTTAAACACAGGACACACTACACTCAAATTGCAATTATCGGGCATGTTTTACTCGAGCCAAATCATATTTAAGAGTTGATGCAGGCTATTTATCAGCTCATCGCCACCAGTTGTAAACAGCTCTGCTGGTAGGCAATCAGCGCCCGCAGCTTGATTCTGATTCTGTTTGGCTCGGAGCTGGGCAATTTATGCCCTCGCTGATAATTAGGGTGATTTCCTCACTCGTGCTGCCGTTCGGAATTAAGAGCTTGTAAAAATGCTGCCTCCACAGTTGTAGTACATTCTGCGTATCAGTGACCAGATTTCCCTCACTATTCTTAAAGGAGGGGAGCCCTGTTCCATACCGTATACTTCTTATCTTTTGGTACACTTCTATCTCTGTACCTTTCTATTATTTCTATTCCCATAAACTGGGTAAGAAAAATTACATAAAAAAGTAGAGGAAAATGACCCACAACTATTGGTGACATTTTATATAAAATTTTACCATATTTGTATGAAAAATATTTTGTGCGATTTTCCATGTCCCCACGATTTCTTTGCATAAGGAAGGAATGAAGCAAGGAAATTAACAACCTATTTCCGCAAACGGGCCAATTAATTCGTCTGACAGGCAAACCAACGACGATTTTTTCCATCTTTTTAATTTTCAGTTCGATTTTGATTTTCCGCATTGAAGAAAAGAAGTTGAAGAGATGTCTAAAAAATTGTTTGATAAAATTTTACAAACTTTTCCATTTGTTAGGGGCTTTGAAAATGTTCGCTTAGTAAAATTTGACAGAATACCTTTTGGTCAATACCGCCATTATTTCTAAACGGGAAAATATCAGGGGGATTGGCATAGAAAAAAGAATGATAGATGATATTGTACCTCGAACATCAGCTTGTTCCACTGCATAGGTTACATAATATTTAGTGCGCAATGTATCTAATGTCAGATTTGCTGTGCCAAACAATTACCTCCAATGTTTACTTCATATAATTTTGCTTTACCCTCTAATGTCAAATTTCATATTTGCGTATTCCGTTTGAGGTCAACATTTCATACTGGAAAGTACATTTCGTTTCAGGTTAATGCTAACCTTTAAAATGTTCAAGTTGACGATGCGTGTAACCTACCGGAAAAGCCTTCCAATACCGTTATCGATATATCATATCCTACTTATGATCTAAGATCAATTATCTACGCCAATTCAAATTTTTACACCAAAGATTGGAGGTGTTCTATCTTACTTGATTGAACCTTATCAGCTTAACATTGAATCTGGTAAATCTGACTAAATATTCCCTTTATGGCATTTGCTGGAAAAGACCAACAAGTCTTCAATGAATGTAGTCTGATGAGACCTTATTCATAGCTACAGCAATCTCTCCAACAAATTTAAGAAAATGACAATGCTGATACCACACACAGGGTGGCGGACAAGTTTTTCTACGACCACAATGTCAATGTTGAAGGAGTTTTTTTACCCAAAACTGCACGATGACGTATCCGTTTCAGAAGCATTTGGTTCCAGTAAGGTAGATCAACTGTACACATAGCCAGACGGGTTATGGCGGGACTCTAACAAAAATTCCCAAACAAAATAATATCCAGAAACTCCACTTTCCGGTGGCCCCCAAAAGTCACCTGACCTAACTGCACTCGACTTTTTTATGAGGTTATGTCAAGCAATAGGTGTACAAAACAAAAGCAAGGAATTTGACTGAATGGAAGCAGTCTATTCAAACAATAATTGACGCGATCCCGACTTCACGCTGAGGATTTAAACATCACCATTTTGATGCATTGAGAAAGAATTGGCAAATCGTAGATTGAAGATAAACGAGGACAAATTCATCGATTGATATTGTACGTTAGCGATGTCAACTGTGACTTGATGATTTCATCTAGCCTTGCTCCACTGCAAATTAAATACATTATACCATCATGAGCATTGGAAAGGTTTATTGCTTGTATAAAGGTTATAAGCAAGGGATTTAAAGACAAAATGCAACTTTGACAGCACAAAAATCCTGTGGCGTTAAACACCAATTTGACTCGTCTTGCAGTATAATCCTGTCGAATAATCCTCGGTAATGAAGAAAAACGGTGTATAGTACTGTCTGTGAAGCAGGCCCATGAAAATACGATGACTGCGTTAACTGGGTCGTATTTGGTGGCGGAGCAAAATGCTCCATGCATTGTAAAACAATACGTAAAGATAGCAAAACATTGGTATTTTTTTTTTTTTTTTTGCTATTCTTATACTGTTGAATACACTGTTGAACCACCTCAAATTAGTGTAACAGTATATTAAAATATGTGTGTACTGAGAAAAAAAAGCCATAAATTCTCGTATTCTAAAAAATTTGCTCATATTTATAATGTTTCAATATATTTTATATCGTAACGCAGAAAAAGAAATATTAAATAATGAAGAAGAAACAGAGGCAGAATAAATCGCCCATATTCTGTTCCAATGAGGGTTTTAAAATTTGGTTTAACTATGTTGAAAACCCCGGCAAAACCGAATGTTTTCCGGTTTTCTTATAGATTTAAAAAACAAGTTTTACGAATATCAATTTGTCAGTTAGGTGAATTTATAATAGATACAACTGAATCTCTCTCTCACACACTTCTTCATTCAGAAGGAATTCAGCTGATATAATATTTTTACGTTAAGCGGTAGAAAAAATTACAAAATTTGGTGTTTGCAAAATTGATAACATATAACTTTTTATTCAATAATTATACGAGTAAGTGATAAGCAATATTGGCAGCTGCAATAAAAATTATTATTAATTATAAGCCGCACACGAAAAAAATTTGAAGAGCTTCAATCCTTCTTATCCAATTCGTTACTGTAAGGTGGACAATATCTCGTGAATATAGTCCTCTCAGTGAAGTTCTGACCATCCCGTTCTGCGTCTTTTTGATCTGATAATACGCCCATATACTTTACTTAGTACTCTCTCAAAGACATTCAGAACGTATTCTGCACTATACGGGAAGACTGGTAGGACTAATGTCTGGTACGGATGAATTTTTATTTGTCACAAGTGGCCTTTGTCATTTATTCACGTACTTAGTCCATAATCTTATCTGTTTCATGCAGCCTTCCAAGTAAGTGGACTCCTTGTTCACTGAACCAAGTATAAGAGTATCTTGATTTTATCCTCCTTTACAGAACCACTTTCGCTTAATGTTGAAAAATGTTGGACTATCAACATCCGATATTATGTATAAGATTGGATCGCTTTGTCTAAACACGGAACATGATACGCTTTCATTTAAATCATCATAACCAAACTGTAGTTAGAAGTCGATGTGTACCCTCTCTCAGACGTAATTCTTCATTGGATCAGAACTTATCTTACCCATATACAATTGCTGCGAGAGTTGCAGTTGAATGCACCACTTTGAGTGAAAGTCTGATGATGATTTGGATATAATCAATAAAACCAGTGTTTTCTATTCGCCTTATGGCGAATTGAGTAGGGTGATGCCTATTCCCGGTCCTACCTATAGAATTTTGTCTCCCTCTTCTGCATAGCGCATTGAGAGTAGATTCCAAATTTTCTTTTGGCGACCCTTTACTATTGACGGCAAACAGAATACATTTAAATCATCATAACCAAACTATATTTAGAAGTCGATACATACTCTCTCTCAGATGCAATTCTTCATTAGATCAGAGCTTGTCTTACCCATATATAATCACTGTGAGAGTTGTGGTTGAATGCACCACCTTGGTCCGAGAGTCTAATGATGATTTGGACATCATTAATAAAACAAATGTTGTCAATTTGGAAATTAGAAGAAAACTAATGCTGGCAAATAGACACAAATTCGACCTATCTTGATAAACATTGTAGAGTACTGGGTTATGGCAAAAACATATAAACTTTTTCTCCGTAAAATATATGGACCCATCATCATTCACGGAAAGTATCGGCGCTTCATAAATTATGAGCTGTATAATCATGAGCTGTACATCGTCGTCAATGTGGTCGGACGTATCTCTGCGGGCTGGGTCATCTCGTTCTGATGAACCAAGACGAAAACTCTTCGAATTATTTTCTATGTATGGTGCATTTATCTATCATAAAAAATAAATAAAAATTCAAATCATTCAGAACAAATATATGATTAAGAAAATCGACAAGAATTTGAAATTTGGTCTTTACAAAATCGACAACTACTTTCAACGAATTTCAATACGCCTCCAATCGAGGGTACCCAAAATTTCTGACTAATTTCAGCAATTGTTGTTACATACTCGTATAATATTACTTGTCGACCCTGCCTGCGCTGCAACCACCAATCTGCTTTGCTCAATAATTTAGTACTATTGAAATCAGTTAAAGACATTCAAGTAATGTTGGCGTTGAAATTATTTTTAAAATAAAAATTTTTCTTATGACATATTTCTTTCTACGCCAGGAGCATATATAAAAAAGTTGTTATGTTTTGTGGGTGATACCACCATCATCTTTATAAATATAAGTAAGTATATATGTATGTATGCAATTACGCTATAACGATCTTTTAGGACGTGTTTATTTCATAAAATATGGCCGTTCAGAACGTTAACGTGTGCGGGCGGCATCACCCTTTTTTCCAAAATTAACCTAAAATAGCACGTGATGGTTCGGTTCAATGTTTCAATTTAAAAAAGATAACTAATTAAAACTTTTGGTTTGGTTTGGCTATAGTTCGTCTAATAAAACTGAAAAATAAACATTTGGGACGTATATATTCTATGCCCTCATGGTCCGAATTCGATTTCCACATTAGTAATACAGTATTCGGTTAGTAACGGAGGGAAACGTTCTCCGCTTTTAAATAAATTGAGTCTGGGAGATTCTTTTTATTTATAATTTCTATTTTTTGTTATAATAATTTTTGTGGAATTTACTTGCACTAAAAATATGTATAAAATCTGCAATAGTTATCTATGCTATTATTGGAATTTAATATCGATATCGATATCGAGTAATAAGTTTTTCATATTGCATTAGAAATCTTATAAAGCATGCCATGGACTTAAGCATGGGTTTTACACGACTCAGTTGAAAATTTTTTTTTTTTTTTGGTTCTCCGTTCGGTTCACATGTATCAAAAATGGTTTGATTTATTTATTTATTAGATTTATCTTTACATGACGAGATACGGCTGTTAAAAATTTCGCATTGTATGATCTGTAAGTAATATCTAACAGAGCTTATGACAATTTTCTAATCAAAAGTTGCATTATTGTTACATTTTAAATTTTTTCGAGATATAGGACCACTCATTTTTTTACGCCAATATGTTATATGCCGAATTTCATCTTTACGACTTTAATGGTTCATTGGTTATTATCATTCAAAGGTGAGGATTGTTTGGCTTACGTTGCGTGCTATTGAAAATCCTTCATCATTGTGGAATGTTTTACATGCAACAATCGAGTTTTGAGCGATGAAAAGCATTTTATCATAAGTACTAAAATGAGCCCGTAAAAATACTTACCAGAAGAGACGCCTTGATGAATCCGCTTCTGGGGCACTACAGTGTAATATGCACATGTAGGCTATTTACAACAGCTACAAAGCACCGCAAAGAAACGAGTTTCGCTTTTTTTGTGAATTTGCCAATCGTAGAACCGAGGTCCGGCCCTTCGTTTCCTCCGTTGTAAGCAATTGATTAATTACTCCCACTTTGCAAATCTGCTTTAATACGTTACATTATTCTGTATCTAATAGTAATATTCACATAAATCACTTTTAATAATTACTTGTTGATCTTTATTATGCATGCTAACACCGATGCGTCCAAGTCAAGCAGGTAACATCGACTCATACCAGGCTAGTAGTCGTTGGCAGCGTCAGCACTAGGATCGGACGTAACGGCCCGATAAGTCACTCATCTTAAATAAAATGTTCATGAAAACACCGATGAAAATAATAAAACGGACCCCCAGAATGATGATAACCACCGCAAACGTTATAAGAGCCATGGTTTACGGATATGCACCTGGAATGTCTGCTCTTGCTACAGGGAAGATGCCTTTGCCAAAGTCCTTAAACATTATTAAGCTGGCATTACCACCATCTAGGGCAAGAATACACTCGGCGTAAAACCTTTGACATCTAGTACAGCTGGATTTGTTGTGGGAAAGAGACATAGACATCACGCTAAACTGTGTACATGCTCCAAAGGAAGACAAAGATGACGACACCAAAAAAATATTGTATGAGTGCCTAGAAGAAGCTTATGATCATAAAGACATCATAAGCCAACGTGGCAACGAGGAATCAGATAGATAACACAGTAATAGATGAAAGGCATGTTTCAAGTGTCAATGGAGTGCGTTCGATCCGTGGTGCAAATATAGACAGCTAAATTGAGCAGAGCGTAACCAGGCATAAAATAAAGTTAGACGACACAAAGCTGCATATCCCCGAGTCTACCCAACCAGACTCTCCCAACAACTGCAACAAAACGTGATCCTGATGGTAGTGACATACAGTGGCAACGTATTATGCATTCTATAGCAGCTGCTGCAAAAATCATGCTTAGGTATGAAAAACCGCACTCGGAGAACCCCTGGTATAACGAAGAATTTCGCATAGTTTCTGAGCAAAGGATGCTGCATACAGGGTATCGCTGCACCCAATTGTAACGCGCGCCGTTAGAGAACGCTACAAGGAGACGAGTATGTATAGAAATATGCAGGGATAAATGTGAAGAGTTTTCCTGCAAGAACAGTAACAGAGAGAAAAATTTTATAAGCTCCTAGTTCCGGAGGGCAGCATGAGTGAAGAAATCACGATTACCGACGATGGCATAAATTACCAAGTTCCGGCCCTAGACGAGATCGGAATAACAGTATTGCGGCTTAAAATAACAAAGCTGCAGGCGTTGATGCTCTGCCGGTAGAGCTGTTTGAGACCGGAGGCGATGATATGATAAACAGTATACTTAAGCTCCTAAATACAGTTTGATTCCAGGAGTGCATGCCCGATGATTAGAATTTGAATGTACTATGTCCTGTGTTCAAAAAAGGCGAACCAAGTGTGTGCAAAATCTATTGCGATATCGGTCTTCTACACATTGCTTATAAAGTCCTGTCGAGTGTGATATGTTGAAGACTAAATCCGATTCTAGCTAATCTGATTAGGCCTTATCAGTGCGGCTTTAGGCCTGACAAATCAACAACCGAGCAGATATTCACGCTACGGAAAATTCTGGAGAAGACCCAAGAAAAACAGATAAACACGTCTCATCTTTTCGTAGACTGTGAAGCTGCTTTCGAGGGCCCAATACGAGAAAAAGCGTATGATGCTTAGACATGGCCCGCGGAATTGGAACCCCCCGAAGCTTGTACATCTTTGTAGGATGTTGCTGCAGACAAAAATCTTAGTGAGCTTTTTTACGCCAATGGACGATTTAGTCAGGATGACAGCCTATGGTGGGACCTCTTCAACACACTATTGGAAATGACTATGAGGAAAGCTGCAGTTAACACGACTGGTACTATCTTTAACAACAGCTATGAGTTGCTGTTTGCTGACGATATAGACGTTGTTGGAAGAAAACTGTGAAATGTGACTGCAGCCTTCTCAAGTATTGAAAAGAAATTAGCAAAAATTGACCTTGTGGTAAACGAGGAGAAAACAAAGTTAATTGTTCCATAGAACAACAATAATTTTGGAGTGATGGATGAATTCATTTACCCCGTTTCCGCTGTACACAAAGCGAAAGATGTCAACATGGAGATTATGAGGAGAGTATTGCTTTCTAACAGATCTTACTATGGGCTAAGCAAGCGATGTAATGATGAAGCCTTCTCTCGAAGTGGCGTTGTTTGACATTTGAACAATTGTTATTGTTTGCTAGTAGAAGGTGCGAGGTTAGTAAAAATGCAGCACTACACCAATACACAACGCATTTGCATTGTGAAATTGTTTTACCGAAATGGTGAAAGTTTTGCGGCCACAGTTCGCAAATTTCGATCAATTTGGTGTCACAATAATGCTCCAAAAGAGTCAACTGTAAAGAGATTAATGGATAAATTTGCCAAAACTGGGTCTATTAGTGATGTAAAGACAACAACACGCCTTCGACCAGGTCGATCGACCGAAAATGTCGCAGCTGTACGTGATGATGTCGCTCAAACTCCATCCACCTCAATTCGACACCGAGTTCGGCAAATTGGTGTTTCCAAATCCACTGTGCAGCGTTAATTGGGTATTGGAGAGACAACATGAAAATGCTGATTTTGCCGATAAAATCATCTTCAGTGACCAGGCCCATTTCCATCTTGATGGCTTCGTCAATAGGCAGAATTGTCGCATTTGGGGTGAGGAAAATCCTCGAGTGATTCACGAGAAGCAAATGCATCCTCAACGTGCCACCGTGTGGTGTGGATTTTGGGCTGGAGGAATCATTGGACCTTTTTTGTTATGAGAATGAGGCATGTCAAGCGCAAACAGTCAATAGTGTTCGGTATCGTGAAATGATAACCAGTTTTTTCGTGTCTAGAATTGAAGAAATGAATGTGGAGGGCATGATGTTTCAACAAGACGGCGCCACATGTCATACAGCCAGAGAAACAATTCAGTCGCTGCATCAGTCATTTAAATCTTGCGTTCTTGTTGGGGCACCCTTTATATTCAGCAATTGTGTTGATTGGGGCACATTGTGGATAGACCAAAATGCTCCGGCACGCAATGTTTTCAACAATGAAATTGATGAATGGCGCAAAAGAGAACGATCAAAACTCCGTTGGAAGACCAGGCTTTTGAAGTGCTATCGAAACTTAGTGTGATGAAATGAAGAAAAAGGTATGTCTATTCTAGACGCTACCTAAGTAAGTAAGTATTGTAAAAAATTAGTTTTAACAATTATTTTTGAGTTCTATAACAACAACTAAAAAAATAATTAAAAGCGATTCTTATTTTTTAAAAATCAACAATCTATTTTTATTTTTCGACCAGGAAAATACAAATAAAAATTTTTTATTTGAAAAAAAAGATATGTTTCTTGATTGGTGTTAGAGTTTTCAGTTTTTAATTTTTTTGCATTATTGTGAATTTATATATGTTTTTCACCAACTTTCTGTTAATGACAACTCAAATCTGAATACGATTTCGATTGCGGAAATGTTAACATTTTATAATTTTTGAAATGTATTCTCTCAATAGAGAAAATGACAGTCTAAATTATTATTTTCGATTTCTGGAATAAAAATCAATCATGGCTTTTATTTCTAAATATAATATAATCATTTTTGTAATTATTATTTTAACGTTTTTATTAATTATTTTTGATTTTTAACATAAATATTAATTATAATAATTTTTTTGTGATTTATAATGACAATCAAAAAATAACAAATAAACATCAAAGAATCGTCTTTATTTTCTACATTATGAAAATACTATTAAAAAATTTTGGTATATCTTTTTGGAAAAAAATATTTCATGGTTGATCAGTATGTTTTTTTTTTTCTTTGTGTTATTTTCCTTGGAAATATTTATTAATAAATGTTATGATAATTTGAATCTCTTAACCGAGAAATAAAATAGTTTAAGATAATTATGCAAAATATCTTCACTTTTTTATTTCGGTTTGCATCGCTGTTTGTAAACAAATTAATGGCAAACAATAGCTTTCTATTCAGGTCTGGATGACTAAAAGGTTTTCGAAATCTGGTGTAGGTATAACATAAGTACAACGATGTGTTCAAAACAAATACTCGTGTGCACAATGATGTGTTATTTCATTGCAGGGCACCTACATATATTACCACATCGCGACACTGTGCCGCATTGGGCAATAGAGGTGATTGTTAATTGTGTAGATGGAAATTTATGATTTCATTGGTGTTTATGGAATACTGCCCTATGGGCACTTTTCAATAAATTGAATATGAAACTTCTAGTTGTGACGGTTGCATCAACGAACAGTTTTGGCTGCTTGGTGTATATACGATTGGGTTATACCTGAGTGAATGATGGTTGGAACAAAAAAACATACGTAAATGAAATAGGAAACCATTCATTTATCAATTATGATATATTATTATCAAATGAGAACTTCAACCAGAAATATCCTGACCATTTCTGTGATTAACTATCAAACTATCGATTTTTAGATTTACGACTGTCGCTAACCTCAACTTGTGACGGTGCTGATTTAGTTCACACCGCCAACTTTATAGGTGCAATTAGGCGATTTCATACTTGGCTAAGCAAGGGGTAGATTTTTCGCTTAACTTTCTCTATCGGCTAATACATTGTTATCAATCGTTGTCAATAAAATAAAGGCGAAAAAAATATAATAAAAAGAAAAGAGTAGAAATAAGAAATGCATTTTTAACTAACGTGATTTTTTACTTGCAGAGCAACAAAGGGAAATGCATGGAAATAATTTGAAATAATAATTTATGCGTGGGATATCCAGTAACAAGTTAAAAACTACATTACAAATATTTTTTAATTATCAATTTTGATGGATATGTGAATGGAGATGATTTTACTGCTGCCCCTTAAGCTAAGTTTTCGATTTGTTCACTTAGCAACGCATTTATTCACAATTAGTTGGGATTATTAGTCCCCCTTATGAGCCGATGGTGTCAAAGAATGACTTCTGCAATAGAGACTGAAAGTAAACCTAGAAAGGTGTCCTGAAATCGATGAGAAACATGGAAGATATTTAATATTTTATGAACTTCCTAAGTACAGTCGTATTCTTTTACATCAGGCCACGGTATATCATTATAGAGTAAAAATTACAAGAAGGAAAGATATATATCTCTCAAGATGTGTCATTATGTTCCACAGGGATAAGTTAAAAAAAATAGAAGACATTGAGTGTTAGTGTAGTCATAAAAGTACCAATGTGCTTCAAAGCGTACAATTTTAATATTACGAAAACGAAAATCTCGAAACATACTCGTATACAATTGTTGCTTATTGATTGATTGACTGATCAGCCCTACCGCTCAGACTAAATGTCTGAAATCGTAACCTCCTTAAGAAAGGATAATAAGAAGGGCGATAAAAATGTATCTTTCAAAATTCGTGCTTTTGTGAACAAACCTATAATACCGTTTTATTCATTTCTCGAATTTTAAAATAAAGCTAAATAAAACACACATAAAGCCATGATTTCGATGAAACTTGTATTTCATTATAATGCTTGGACGTTGGCATTATGTACGAAATACAATGTCATTTAAATTAGTACCTCTGTGTTGGTTGCAGCAGTGGATCCTTTTCAGGTAGTTTTTGAAACGTACGGCCCAATGACAAATCCAGACCATAATACGCATCAAATTTTGTTCGAAAAATCAGCATTGAAATCCTGTTGCTGTAGCACCCAAGCATCATATCTACGGCGTTGTGAATGGTCAGCCGGCTTTAATAGCTGCGTGAGTTGGGCTATATGTGGACGAAGTTGCAAATAACATACATAATTGCTAAGAACGCCGTGGAATCCGCCCCACTTTCACTAGCAGTAACGATTTTTTCGGCAGCGCATACATTGTGATGATGTACTATTCTTGTCAATTCCTTGCACATTAAGTCTATTACGACTTACTGTGATTTTATGCTTTTTACATCACATTTCGGTTTAAGATATGATTAGTTTCTGCTAATGTTTGTGACATCCACAAATATTGGAATTACGTTATACAAAATGTATATGATCAAACTACAGATAGCAAATAAGAACAGATTTAATCAAAACATTATATTACGTTTACGAGTATATATCTGTGGTCACAACCCATAACAGCCTAAGTCTGTTTTTCAATATTTTCAGTACAGGAGTTTTGAATCTTCACTGAAAATCAGGAGAACGTGTTTTTTGAAAAACTTTGCTACAGATTCCAAACAAACGAATTTCTTTACTTAGTTGTTAACAAAAAATAGTTGTTTATTCTCGCAGTCAAAAGATATTAACGAAAAAGACACTTAGGCTTTTATGAATTGTTGAACGAAAGAAAGTCAAAAAGTTCAAGTTGAGTTAGGCTATTATTCAAGATTAAATAAAAAACTTTAAGTTTGGAGAAAGACCTTAACTCAATTTATGTTTATCAAAAAACGAAATTGTAATTCGGAATAAGAGCTTAACTCAAGTTAGGAAAATAAAATTGTTTCTTCATTTTTTTGGATTAACGACTTAAGTTGATTTAGGCAATGCTGAAAAAATAATGTTTATATTTGTTGTAATCCTAAATTGACTTAGGCAGTTATGCCAAAACATTCATTTAGAAAAATCACTTAAGCTATTAGGTTTTT
>JAHXMU010021438.1:2770-40127 GCA_019455685.1 Philornis downsi
ACAACTCAATAATTCAACACATCTTGAATCCAAGATTGAATCTTTGTCCGGCACTTCAATAAGGTCTTCGAACAGTATATTTGGACTAGACCCGGACATTAAAATTGTCCTGATTTAAGCCACAATTATCTCGCCTCGAAGGTTACAAGACCCTGTTGCTACGTAAAACTCAATTATTACAACTCAATAATTCACCCCATCTTGATTCCAAGATTGAATCTTTGTTCTGCACTTCAATGAGGTCGTCGAATACTTTATTGGAAAGGACCCGAACATAGAAATTGCCCTGATTTCAGCCAAAATTATCTCGTCTCGAATGTCACAAGATCCTGTTACTCACGTAAAACTCAATTATTCACCCCATCTTAATTCCAAGATTGAATCTTTGTCCAGTACTTCAATGAGGTCGTCGAACACTTTATATGAAATGGACCTGAACATTGGAATTATCCTGATTTAAACTATAATTATCTCGTCACAAAAATTATTGTTAAATTTACAGCAAAACATTAAATACAATTCTTTAGGGCACGTAATGCATTTACAAAATTATAATTTGCAAAATGTTCGGAAAATGTCCGTAGCGTAAGTTAAAAATAACTATTTTCTAATCATCATTTATGTAGGACGGCTCATAAGAACCTGAATTATAGTTGTTATAATTAACATTAAAATTTAATTTTCACTTGATTTTGGTTCAAAATCAAAATCATTTTTCTATTAACTAGTTTTTATTATTTGTTATTGCTAACACATATGGGTTATACCTTTAGTGGTTTCAAAACCCCCGGTCTGGCAAGGCTATCAGCTGTTAAATACCTAATATCTGAAGTGTTATTTATTTAATGAAAAGTTTGCCATTTACGAATGTGGATCGTTAAACAATCGTAGAAAGCGTCAAAATAGTTAAAACTTACAACAAAAGTGCTGATTGAAACGAGGGCACTTTTCGTGCATTACAGGATGATTATGGTTGTCATAATCGACGTACTGTGCAAGGAATTGGCAAGATTATGAAGAAATCTTAAGAGACTGGAAGCGTTATAGACGTGGTCAGGCCTGTGCACCGCCGCAATGTACGCACTGCCGAAAATATCGCTTCCGTTAGTGAAAATGTGGCAAATAGTCCAAATTTCAATTCAGAGAGCTATGGTCGTATGATAATCAACTTGTTCTGGCCTGCAACTAAAGATTATACACTGGATGATATGTGGTTTCAACAAGACGGTGCCAGGAGCCACACAACACGACTGATTTTGGCTGTATTGCATGAGAGGTTTCCAGAAAGCGTAATTTCACGTTTTAGCGTCGTCAATTGGCCACCACGATCATGCGATTTGACGCCATTAAAGATTTTTTTTGTGGAGCTACGTCAAAGACTGTATTTACGAGGATAATCCCCAAATGTTGGTTTATTTGAAAATCAACACTCGTCAAGTTATCGCCGAGATGTTGCCCGAAAAACTGACTCAAAAGGATCCACTTTGTAGCAGTGGATCCAATCCAGATACGTGAAAGACTGTATTTACGCGAATAATCCCCAAACGTTGGCGTATTTGAAAATCAACACTCGTCAAGTTATCGCCGAGATACCGCCCGAAAAACTGCCTCAAAAGGATCCACGTTGCAGCAGTAGATCCAATCCAGAGGCAGTCATTTAAATGACTTTGTATTTCGTATATAATGGCAAGGTCCAAGCATTATAATGAAATAAAAGTTTCATTGCAATCGTGGCTCTATGTTGCTTTTATTTAACTTTACTTTTGAAATCGAAAAATGGATAACTCGGTAATTGAAAAACTTGCGAAATTGATTACATTATGGACAAAATGTAGCTGGATGAATATCTATTTCGATATACGCAAAAAACCATCTTGATCGCGTTTAAATGTTTGGGCCTTCCGGAACATCATCTCCACCTTAAGACTCTATAACTTTACAAAGCAATTGAGAATTTTTACCCACCGATACGAACATGTTCTCAACAAAGGGCACAAATCAAATATAACTCAATTATCGCAAGTTCTAGTCTATGCATGTGTTCATCGATATACAAATGTACGATAAAATATAGTAAACAAAGTATTTTGTGCGTTTTTTTCCATAACTAACCTACACTAGTTGCGGCAAAGACCGACCTTGACTCAATGGTTAGTACACACGACTATCGTTCGAATGATCCTGAGTTCAATTCCGCTTATAGCCACCTATCATTATTTAAGCGGCCTCGTCACCTCGATGTGTCTGACGAACACTTCGAGCAGTCGAGTAATCGTTTAGTCTGGTAAATGCCACCCAACCGTGACGTTCGGAATCGTCGTTAAACTGTATAGATCCCGTTGAGTGAGTCTAAAAATGGAATGCGTGTAAGCTCACGGAATGTGAGAAGCTCTCCCATATGTCATTCATGGGATGCAAGGGAATTTGTTTGTTTCTTTTTTAGTTTAGTTTATGCAACTAACGGTTTTGTATTATAACTTTTATCCACCTATTTCTCACATATTGACTTACAAAATTGTCATAAATTAAAATAAAAATTCAGCTCTCGTTATAAAGCACAAAAGGACAGAGGTTCTCACTTTGATTCTGTTTAAATGCGTTTGTATTAGATCCTCCGAGCGTCAAATTGGTTTATCGGTACGATCTCAACCAAACATGAGATAACCGATAATCGATAATCGTATATCTGCTATTACAACTTGTATCCAACTACTTTGGAAGCTGACATGTTGACTTACAAAATTGTCCTACTCTGTGGTGTAAAGTATTAAATAAAAATTAAGATTCAACTGTCACTACAAAGTACGAAAGTACAGAGGTCCTCACTTTGAATCGGCTTAAATGCGTTTCTACAGGGTGGGCCATATGAGTGTTGGCGATTTAATTCTGCAATTTCTCGGTAACCCGCGGCGCGGGGTGGCGGGGGGATATGTTGTTCGCTGTGCCGCTTCCTGGAAATTTAGTCGCCATGGAGCCGTATACGGGAGTGCAGCGTGCATTTTGTGTCCGAGCGTATTACGAAAACAATAAATCAGTGATTACTGCACGACGTTTGTATCGGCATGAACACGGTTTACACGATTTAAGTGAAGTTCCAAGCGCTAATGTGATACGAAAATGGATCAGAATGTTCGAAACAACCGGCTCAACAGTACCAATTACGGCTCGTGGTCGCCCACTTTCTGCAAGATCAGCCGACATTGTGGAGCGTGTTCGTGTTTCAGTTCAGCGAAACCCGCAACTGTCAACACGTAAGAGAAGTCAGTCTTTGGATGTCAAAAGAACAACTTTACGACGAATTTTGAAACGTGATTTGCATTTGAAGGCTTATAAGATTCAGATATAAACCCGATGATGCCAATAACCGACTTAACTTTGTCAATTTGATGCTAGAGCGGTTCAACAATTTCAACAACGTGATTTTTAGTGATGAGGCCAATTTTCACCTTAATGTCCATGTGAACAAGCAAAATTGTCGGTTCTGGTCCGAGACTAATCCCCGACGCTTGCATGAACATCCACTTCACAGCCCTGAGCTTGTCGTGTGGGCTGGGATAACGTCAACCGGTATTATTGACGACGAAAGAGGGCATGCGATGACGGTTAGAGCGAACAATTATTGCAACATACTAGCAGACTTTTTGGTGCCAGCTTTGCAAGAACTTCAAGGCAATACCTCGAGGATGTGGTTTCAACAGGATGGGGCCACATGTCATACGGCTAGGGTATCCATAGAGCTGTTGAAAAATGTTTTTCCTGGAAAACTCATTTCGAAAAGGGGGGATATTGAATGGCCCCCACATAGCCCCGATCTCTCTCCATGCGATTATTTTCTATGGGGCGGCCTCAAATCGGTAGTCTACGAGAATAATCCGACCAATTTAGAGCAGTTGAAGAAGAACATTATTCATCGGTTCCAAGAGTGTCAAGCAGCCGAGGGAAGCCATTTGGACAACATTATTTTTAAGTCTTAAAAATTCCCATGCTTCTACTTTTTAAAAATACAAATATATTTTTTTTATGTTTCGTAGTTTTTTTTTTAATTGAATATTTAAACCGCCAACACTCTTATGGCCCACCCTGTATTAGATCTGCCGAGTATCAGATTGGTTTATCAGTACGAGCTCTTCCAAACGTAAGATAAACGATAATCGTATATCCACTTTGCAAAACTTACATAGCCTATTCTGAAATGATTGTGTCCATTTCATACTAAAACAAAATCACAACGATTGACACGTTCTGAAAATCAATTCTCCAGCTCCCATTAGTGATAAATGCTTTTATTGGTGTTCCGTTGAAAATGTTGTAGCTGTGTCTTATTAAAATAACATCCTTTTTCTAACCTTACCAAATTCTTGAATTCACAAAAGCGGAAATGATGGCCTGCACTCGTTCGTGGTTTCTTCCGTGGCCATGTTTCCCAACTCGAATTGTTTAGTGTAATAGGGCCGATTGGGAACAGTTCAAACGGGGTGAACGTTTGTAAGCCACCAAAAATTGCATTGTAATTGCAGGCCGAATTATTCGCTTTGTGCGTTATAGCGTCTGCTCATTCTAATCTAAGGCAAATAACCAAAACTGGTAGCTGAGCTCGGTGTCGGTGCCGGCAGTTAAAGTTTTCAATTTCCTACATGAATTTTTACGCAACGTTAACTTTACGTTGGGACATTGAGAGATTAGGGTGTACTGACTCATAATTTAGTTATTAAATGCTTGGACGACAACCACTGTTTATTGCCACAGTCTGTATATTTGCATATGAAAAATAGAGGGAGGGAGAGAGAGAAAGCGAGAGTATTTTTGGGAAAAAATTATTCATTTAGTAATACAATTGTTGGTGGCGAGGGTGTGCTATAATTACGGTCACTGCTTTAGTCCCGGGGAAAATAGGAAAGTCGTTACATGTGTTGTAATACTCAGTCACCGAACATTTGTCCTACACACCGATGTGGTCCGTTCATATGAATGCGTGTTCATTGTTGCATTTGGCTGACTAATGACCATTAAACAGTGGTGTCCAGGTTTTGCTTTTTATGAGGAGGTCGTAAAAACCTATGAGTACAACAGATATTTGGCAATCCTGAGAGTCCACTTGTATTTAATTTCTTTTTTATGTCATCGCCGTTGTCGCGGCCGTTATTTTAGTTTCACCAATTCTCGTTCTTAGCATTTTATTGTGGTGTTGTTTGTGTATGTCTTTGAAGTACCCATATACTGACACATACATACACACATATATACGTACATTGAAGATGTCCGCAGTTCAGTAAAGCTTTCAACAAAATTAACAAGGATCAAGAATGCGTGTTACGTGCTTGTACTACGTGCTCCCGCGGGAGGGTCCTTGCACAAACGCCCAAACTGAAATCACAATTATTGTCATTCGCGTTTGTACTAAATTTTTTTTATGTTTACTGTAGTTGTTTACCATGTGTTGATGACATTTGACATAAAATCTGTGCCATTATTTGGCAGCACGCATATTTTTTTGTGTTTTTTCAAGAAAAAGTGAAAATTAATTGACAATGGCTGAATAGTTTTTAATTAACAATAGAATTGATAGTGATGATTTCTGCGTTAACATTTAAATATACGAGTATCTACAAGCGTGTGAGCATAGGTATGTGTGCATGTGGGTAGTTTTGACCCAGACAGGAATTGTACCAGCATTTTATTTGGTCAGCCACAAATTAAGCAATACGAGGAGGCACAATGGACATTTGTCGTATGCGTTGTTAACAAGATGCGAAGCGATGCGATGCGATGCGATGCTCTGTGATACGGCGACAACACAACTCTTCAGATTCCCCGGAAAACAGAAAGACACGCCAGCCGGGGACATTAAAATTTAGTATAGCGTATAGCGCACGGACAGCCGGCCGGATGGATAAACCAAGAAGATGGAAATCACGAGTTTAGAGTTTTAGTTTGAAATGGGCCTCGGCCAATAAATCAGTGCGTTAATGATGTTTGTACCAACCATTTCGCTTTTGTTCATCTCGGTTCTGGACTCTTGGGCGAGGGAGCGACCATTTGTTCTCTGTTGTAACAACTGTGGCCAATTCACAGAAATCACAGAGAGGTTGTGATGACACAACAAGAATTTGTGTTGGAATCTGTATAGGGTTTGACCTTTTTGTGTTGGCCATTTATTGTTGTTGTTGTTGTTGCTTCTGCTGGGTTACACAGCATTCTCGCCTTTTGGCCAAGAAGGGCAGTCAGACGAAACAAGATAAACTATTAATAAGCATCAAATGATCACATTCGAAAATGTTTCGTCTCTCCAATTTCAATTTTATGATCATTAAGGATTTTTGTTTTGATTTCAATTAGGCCTCTTGTGCTGCGGAGGACATCTCCTTCATTGTTTTCTGATCAGGATTGGTGACAGTTACTGGACTGGTGACTACGTATGAACGACGTCTATGTCTCTCCTCTTCTCTCTATGTCCGTCCATCTGGCCGTCTGTAGGAGCAGGTTTATTTTTTCGTTTTTGTTGTGGTCATGTCTTTATGATTTAGTGTTTATATCTAACTGTTGTTTCTCTTCTGTCCGTAACTATTCTCCCTCTGTCCGTCCGTGCGGTTGCTTATTGTGTCGTCTGTTCGTTTTTTACGTGGCGTTTTTCCCTCCGATTGTGAGTTTTTCTCCTTCATACTTTATAGGGAATGGATGTGTTGTGATTTTTATGGAGAGTTTTCTAGGAATTTTGTGCACGTTTTGATTTCTTGGCTGCTGCGTGCGTCCGTCCCATCCTCCAGCCACGTCTGTCTATCTCTGTATGACATTGGCTACAGATGCAACAATTGACCATCATTTTAGGCGTCTTTAGGTAAAGTCTGTTAACGATTTATGTCCGCATACACTTCGGATACACGAAATTCCAGCTAATTTTCAACCATAAGCCCACAAATAGTTCGTTCCATCTGTAAGTGAGTGCGAGTCTGAGTGAGCGTGTAAGCGAGTGTGGGGTGTGGAGTCTTAGAGTGTGAGAGTGCAATATTCAATACTATATCAAGTGCAGTCAGTGGTGGTGCGGCCGTGGTTATATATATTTTAGTGTAGTTTACATTCAATGTAAGATGGATGATAGGATAAGGAGGAGTAGACGACATAGAGAGTGATAGTATTCGAAGTTTGTATGAAATTGACTAGAATAGAACAATTAAATTTCAGCTGGTGAACAAGACAAACAACAGACACATTGATGTGAGTAAATAAACGGTGTTTACACATTTTGTTTTTGGTTCTCGAAATCAAAACAAAACACAACATAAAAACACAACGGAAACAAACGGATAAATAACAAGTAGTAACATAAAACATGCAAAAATTAAGGTTTTCTCGTAATTTAACACATCGACCAGGCTCCATCTGATTTATAACATTCCTTGTAAATTGCAAGCGCCTTTTTCCACTAAGCCCTCTGCTACCAAGACGAAGATAACAACAGCAATAGCAACAACAACGACAACGACTACTTCACAAGTTCTTCTTAAACTGTCAAGCCACCAAGTAGGCTAACAGTGGCACACAAATCGAACAAAAACCATCCAAACAATGCTTAACTGGCTCTTTTGCCGTTGTTGTTATTGCTGCTGCCTTGGCCGTGGCTGTAGCTGTGGCTGTGGCTTTGGCTGTGGCTGCTGCTAAACACGGAAAGCTCACCCATATCAATTACTTAAACTCCATGCATGACAGCAATTCCATACGCCGGGATGCCTGACTTGGACACAATGCACTGGGGGTATTTATTCCATGATATGTCTTATTGTTGTCGATTTATTTGCAGGATTTTTCACCTGACGCAAAACTAAAAGGCCAAAAGACTTAAAGCCAATCAATTTTGTTTTGCCCAACGCTGTGTGTTTTTTTCTTCCCTAATTCCCTTTTTCATTGTTTGTCTCTGGCAATTGTGTTGCCACAATGGAATCTCATACGTTTTGTTCAGCCAACAGCTCCGCAACGAACACATGTTCTTACGCCCTCGCCACATCTCAGTAGGAGTAGAGCTCTACAACGACAGACTTGCATTGGGGATGCTCTTTGGCAGAGGAGAAGTGAAAGTAAGCGCTTGCTAGCATTTCGTCAGCCGAACCCCGTGAAAGTTACTTTAGACTAAATCAAAAGACTTAAGACACAAAATTGCATCATCACCAAAAGGCCGTCGGAATATACGGTCGCATTTGCGCGTGCGAGGGTACCAAGTCACCCTGCCACAAAAGTGTTGCACTGGGAACATTCCCGTTTCCAGTTGTGCCGCCCTTGCGGACACAAATAGAATATTTTCATAAACCGGCCGAAGCAGGTGGTACGAGTGCACAACATTAACAACTGCAAGCACTTCCGCGCATTTCTCAGCCGCTGCAGTGAATGGATGAATGTAAATGGATGGTTGGATGAAGTACCTTTTTCGCAGGAAAGTTATTCTTAATAACACCGCAATAAAACCGGAATGAGGAACTACTGCCACAGTTGCAAATAAAGCGTTTCCCCACGTGGAAGAGATGCCAGCGTGCCTGGCCAACCGACACACGGACTAAGTGACGGACTGTCACATACGCTCGTATGCATACCGCAATGAACATGTAATTAACAAACGCAACCAACTAAGATGATGACGATGACGACAGTTAACCGACTTTGATGAGAATTCGTACTCACACGGTTGCCGGGGTTGAAGGAGTGACGGAATGCAAATATAAATGGCTCGCATTCGGTGTTCACATGAAGATTGTCACTGCGTTGCGTTGTGTGTGCCTGCAGTTGTGCAAGTAGTTCACACGCCAACAACGTGTAATCACTTGCCGAACAATGGATTTGATTCCGTACCTGTTCAAGTGCCCGTTTGTAAGTTTGGCCTGGCTTTCCTCTGTACTCCAAGCAGCGCTTACGTCTATGTCTCGAGAACTTGTGGGTGTGGGGGAGTGCAGATTGGCAAGAGCTGTGGAAGCGCATAAGTGATTGGGAATGTGAACATGTCAAGTACGCAGTACGGAAAGACTCTCACGAAAACCGCTTATGCCAGACAATTTGCGGATAGCCACAGATGGATACAATAATAGGAGGCAGCGAACGCAAATCAAACACAAAGAAGGTGAAGAAATAAAGCAAAAGAATAGGAAGGAGAGCAGGAAACCGAGGAAGGGTAATTAATTAACAGGTATTAGTGAAATGAAGAAGAAGAGTACACAACTTAAACATAAACATGTATACAAGTGTTAGTTATTCACCCACACCATTAACATCACGTGAGTGCGTGAGTGTGTGTGTGTTGAGATGTTGTCTTGCTTACCAGCGCTAGTCCTTGGTTTGGTGCGGGCCGGCTTTACGTCGATACTTGACCCATTGCCATTCGCATTGCCCGCTAAGGATCCCGACATCCCATGGCTGCCACCAACGCCGGACATACTCGACGACCCCGCTCCCGAACTGCCCATCCCGTGGTGATGGTGTCTTGCGGCAGCCGCAGCTGCCATGGACGACGATTGAAACATGCCGGCAGCTGCGGCGGCTGCTGCCTGATGCTGCGCCGCGTGGTGATGAGCGGCATAGGAGGCGTAGCTGCTGTCATAGCTGTTAGCTGTGGTGTTGGCCGCGACGTTGTTGCAGAGGCCAACAGCCACCGATCCGTACTGGCTTTGAGCAGTGCCGTCGAAGAGACCGGCACTGCTGCCGTTCAGCAGGGAGCTGGAGTGGTGGGAGCTGTGGTTGCTGGTGGCAGAGATGGCATTTTGCGAGGCGGACGACCTTGTCCCTGAGGACGAGGAGTGTTGTGTCTGATTGTGGTTCGTCGCATTGCTATTGCTATTCGCATTGGCGGAACCACTGTTGCTTGTGGCGTTCGTACCTTCTCGTTGCTTGGGTGCTGATGACTGGCCGGCACTGTTATGCACCGAGGATGAGTTGCCGTTCTGGATGGTGGGTTTAATGTCCAGCGCACAACTGGAGTCCGGAAGTGATGTGCTGCCTGACGCTTGGGCCTGATGCATGAACGCATTCACCACAGCCTGTAATGAGAGGTGGAGTTTGCATGTAAAAACATATGAACTGCCTGCGAACCCATCAAGTGTGACGTAGAGATCTTACCTGGTATTCTGATGGGCCGGTTTGTACTGAGTCGGGCGTTGAGTCCTTTGGCGGTGTGGGAGGAAAGGGAAACGAATGCTGGCCCGTCGTCGCAGATTGGTGCGTCTGACCCATTTGACTCAGCTTATGATCTACTTGCGGCTCTTGGGGGCATGCAAACGGGCTGCCCCACGGACTGGCGGGTGCGAATGATTTATGTTCGCTGGTGAGCCACGAACTTAGGGGTGTATGAAAGTGAGGCCGACACATTTGTGGCGATGTATGCGACGACGGCATCCGCGACGCTGAAATCAGAAGAAAAAAAAAATTGGTGAGAACGCTCTGCAAATATTTCATATTTCGCCCCAATGGCTGGCAAAGTAACAAAGGTGCGATATGTGGCAGCATTAAATCAATTACCGGGCGGACTTTAAACCCCATCCTACAAACAGCCCAAAATAAAGTCCAACCAACCGCTTACATCTCACCCAGTCGTGGTACATGCAAACGTTCGTTTTTGTTTTTGTTCTTTTGAGACCAGAAGCGATAACGATTTATAATAAATGATCTTTTCAGAAACAACAAAACACTAAAGACAAAAACAGCAACACACAGGTCCACCGAACATCGGATATGGTTTAGAATAAAGAGAGCGAGTGTTTTAATTTATAGCCGCAGCTAACACAACGCGCTATTGCCAATTGCAGCGGGAGCAAATTCATTGTAGGTCCCTACTCTCGCTCGCACGCACCTCACCTTCGGAGGAGGATGATTGGAGCAACTGGCTGTGGCACTAATGGCAAGCTACAGACTACTCGATCCGCCGACTCTCCTCTGGGCTCTAGTCCAGCACCAGAGTATTACATAAGATTGCCGCTGCCGCAGATGTCGTCATAAATTGTTTAATTTGTATCATAAACAATCGCGTTAAACCTTATCCCCAAGACAAACAGATCGATCATCATACGGCAGTCACTCAGACGGTCGATAGCATCGATGGTCCGCTCACAACAAACCGCCGATTTGCCTACCACCGCACACAACAGCATACGTCTACATGCCACAGTACCTTCGTCCTTGCCACAGCTGTGTGGCGTTTGCCCTCTGTGTATTACAAAGTGTAAGCTAATGTTTTGAAAACTGTAATTTGGCGGACACCAAGTGAGATTTATGTGCACTCAAATCTGTGCTCGCAGCTTCAACTTTAGCACCGCCGCCACAGTAATCCAGTGCAACAGCAGCTGTTTCTCGATCAAGCGACGTTCGCACACCCCGTTTGAGTCCCCACGTCCCCACACCAGTTTCACTCTGTTTTGTTTTGTTCGCAGATTTGCCATCGTTATTAATATAATTTTGAAAATTTTGCATTGCCGCCGCCGCTGCATTTCACATACATTCGAGGAGTCCGACCATAGCCACCGCGGTTGGCCCATAGTTTTGTAATCCACCAAACGAAATAATTAAAACGAATTGTATGGATGGAGTGGCCCCGGGACAAGTATTGCAGCAATTGAATCACTGGATCGGTCGATAGCACTCACAAACATTTATATGGCTGAGATGGATTACGGCAGATTATGACGGGAGTTGTCGACCGTAGAGGCAAGCAACGGGAACAGTGACCGGTGGCTCTGCAACCACTACATCAAAATGATGCAGGCGCTCACTCGCTCCACCGAATTGAAACACTGCTGCTCGTGGCCTAAGTAACGAGTTCGATCTTCACCCCAGATAATTCCCATTTGATTATACTAATAACAGTGCTTTGGACAATATTATGTGTACGTGTTGCTGATTATAGATATTACGCTTGTGTTGCATCCAACCAGCTCGCCAGACAATCAGCAACTTGCAAATGCAAACTCTCAAGGAAGAGCCACAGATATTCATAGCTTTGCCACAAAACACATGCTCATGCTCAAATGGAAATATGAATCCACCACACATTCTGGTAGCTGCAGGTGATGATGATGATGATGATGGTGATGATGATGATGAAGATGATGATGATGATAAAGATGATGATGAGGGCGACGACGATCGCAATGGGAAGAAAATTGTTATTGATGACTTCGGAAGGTGAGACAACTGTATCATAATGCTCATACTTGATTGGGAATAGTTCACGATAAAAGTGTAATCCTGCCATTTGGGCTGCGAATTGTTCCAATTGACAACCAGAGATAGGTGGTCAGGAGGCCGGAGCATTTCATCAGAAAAGAGTATGAGACAACACTGCTGAAAACCTTTAATTACACGTTGTCATCGCAGGGAAGACGTGCGATCATGCGCAGTTACGTGAGTACTGGATGCGTTCGCAGCCATGTCCAAATACGAGCCAAATTCAAAACTCAACAACATAATTCGCTGCTATCACTTCCACGACTTGTATGAATCATTTGCATTGCGAACAAGACTTTCGTATATGTGGTCGAGGCAGGAGACGTGTTGTGTTGCCAAAATCAGTTGCGAAGCTTCACAAAGACCCGACAATAAGCGAAGCAATGGAAAGAATCAAAGCGCTTTGGCGTTGTTTCCCCAACTGACAGATCAAAGTTGTTTTGCCGCTGTCGTAGCGCACCACAATTAAGGCACTCTCGTCCCAGCTACGGCAAAGTAACCGGCTTGGCTTTAATCACTGCTGGTCATAAATTGAATGGAATTGAGAGTACGTAATGCTCTTGCGCTGAAACAAAGGCCTGTCTGACATTCTAAGCGAGCGTTTGACTTGGCGTTTTAAGAGCGTTTGACAGCTACAATCAACGTTCAGCCGTCCATGCCGTCCGTGCCGCCCTTCGCCGCCAAACGTTGCTGACAACGTCATTCCCTGGTGGACAGCACAGGTTGGTTGTCTCCGCCAAACGGGTTGTTGTCGACAAAGCGCCTTTTAATTGCCGCCCGGTATATCCAAGCAGCTCCGCCATTAGCTTACATCCAAATGGACTTCCAACACGCTGACACTGTCCGTCACTCACTCACCCAGTCACTCATTCACTCTCTGTGAATTCTATGTTAATTATGGCGACACGACTAATGTGGGAACCCCGAGAGCAAACATATGCTAACAATCAGGGCCATGATAATTATCATAAACGGCAATAGCTGCAGCTACAGAAACGGCAATAGCAACAACATCATACTCAAGTTGGCCACAAAGTGTACATAGAACACAAAGAACGGCCAGAATCAGAGGCAGATGCCGTGGACCAAAGCCAGAGCTATCGCTGGTGTAAAATCTATTTTGTGACAAATACAATTCATACGCTTCAACAGCACTTTGTTGAAATTGTGACAAAAATGGAATTAAATCCCATTATCAATCGCCAGAAATCTCATTCAAATGTTGCAAAAAGTCCTTTCCGCCTCTCCGAATGGAAAAACCTCACAAACGAAACGAGATGAGTCAAGAGAGATTGACACAAATTGCAACCAAAAAAGCGAGAAATCTTGATAAGGCAGGCGCTCTTACACACTCACACGAAGGCACAGCAGACGGTCTCTTCGCTCACATACATTTGCTTAATTGAAAGTGTAACATTGCCACCAAGCAAAGGGTGTGATGGTTGCAAGAGGAGACGGGTCGGGTGGTGCAAGAAGAGGCTTTTCACAAAATTAAATTCTCACTTTGTAGCAGCAGCAATGCCAATCGCATTGGAACAATCTCTATTCAAAGGATTAACATCGAAATTAAGAGATTGGCGCGAACGTCTATCCAGCTCGATTGCCGTTGACAGCAGCAAGAATGAAACACACGTTTTGGTGTTACAATTTCACGTTAATACGAGCGCCATGGCCCTCGCTTAGGAGTATTTGTCCGACCAACATTCAGCTGCATCCGTTTCTCCGGAGATGTGGCAAAACCTTTCATACACGCTCACACGCAGACCCAAAAGACATCAATCAATCAACTGAGCATTTGTACGAATCGCTATTCATATTCATATGCAACATAACTACATGCATGTGTCTGTTGTGATGAACACCTTTTAACTGTCTCATTAGATACGAGTAGGGGGCATATTAACGTGTACACGTAACTCATCTCCTTTTCGTTGTCCTTACAACATTTATACACTTTGTTGTGTGTATCGGAAGCGCCAAGAGCAAATACACCTGCTTTCCGACGACTATCGGTTGTAGGTGAGTGATCCTTGTCCAATGTGGTGTTTCTTTTAATTCCACTCGCCGATCTCCTTGTGGTTTCCATCCGGCTACAGGGAAGGACATGCCAGTCAACGGCCGGCAAGCTGCAAGTGTATAAAATGCAAGAAGCCAGCCGTATCCACTTGTGCACCAACTTTATGTGGTTGTGTGTATGTGTGTGTTTGTATATGTGTGTCACATCGGTTTAGACACGTGCCCCTGGTGATAACTCACTATCCCGCCGAACGGACAATCGACGTTGCAGGCAGCTTTAATCCCCCCCGTATGTAACACCTGCTCCAAGGGTTTGTCAGAGAAAAGAAGGAAAACTACTTTGCCATGCCGCATAGAGTATTAAGAGACAGTAAACTGCAATAACGGTTTTATGAAGTGAATGTGGCATGCGAGACGACTACGTGCTGTTGAATTTCTTTCCTTGCTCTGCTTCGAAAGACCACAGGGCGGCGTTAGAATGACGGATTAGAAAGCTTAAGTGCGTTGTCCACGTTTTACAAGCGATCGCCAATAAATTATACCAGATTCTATTTGATATTTTGATCGTAGGTTACAATTTTTTTTTCCTTGCATCATTGATTGTACGATGCCGTATAACAAGTTCCCTTGCATACCATGAATGTAATATGGGAGAACTTCTCATATTTAGCGAGCCTACGTGCATTCTATTTTTAGATTCCGTCAGTAGAACCTACAGTTTAACAATGATGATTCCGAACGTCACAATTTCAGAAGTATTTACCAGACTAAACGATTACTCGACTGCGCGAAGAGTTCGTCAGACACATCGAGCTGATGAGACCACTCAAATAATGATAGGTGGCTGTATGAGGAATTAAACCCGGGAACATGCGAACGATAGCCGCGTATACTAACCGTCCAAATCAAAATGAGAAGTATATGTTGTTATAAGAAAATGCGGGCTAATATTATGAAAAGAAAAAATGCGCGCAATATTTTAAATCTACGAGTATTTTTAACTTGAAGACGGAAAGTGGTGCACAAATAAAATTAAATGTACATTTCTAACGGAAAATACACCTGATCCCTGATTTCCAACTACCATATTCCTGCCCAACATTTGTATAGGTGTTGACTTGAAATTCTGTATTTGTACATTTTGGGGATGGTGGATAAAGTTTACTGTAAAAAAAGTAGCAGCAATTCAATCGCAGTAATGCCAACCTCAACAATATCCTATGAAAAGCTTCAAAAGCATTCATAATGCAGTTGAAGTGGAAAGATGTTATTGAGAGCTAATCATTTTTTTTACAATTGCAAAAAAAGACATCACATAAAAAGCATTTCATTCTTGTAAGAAAAATAAAAATAGATTAATAATTACGTTCATGGGGAAAAACGGATTTTTTTTTAACTTTTCTTTACGTAGGTGCAAAATGTTATGGAAATATTAGCAGCAATAATACTTTCTAACAAATAATCAAAAAAAGGTGCCCTTGTTGCAAATTTCTAATAAGTAAGTTTGAAAAAAGAGCAACGAATTTTTTGCTCATGAACTGCAAGCCGAGGTATTTAACATTTATAATGTATGAAGTGTGAAATGCAGCTCTGTGGAGTCCACATTCAAGTGCTTTTTTCCAGTAACTAAACGGAAGTTGTATGATCTTGTATTGAAGGAATTAAACAATATAGTGCGACCTCTTCAACATGCTGATTATGATTATGAGGGAAGTTGCAGTTAACACGTCTGGTACCATCTTCAATAAAAGCCATATGTTACTCGCATATGCAGATGACATAGAAATCATTGGCAGAAAACTGCGAGATGTTACTGCAGCCTTCTCCAGCATCGAGAAGGAAGCAGCCAAAATGGATCTGGTGGAAAACGAGCACAAAACAAAGTTATTGGTTTCAACGAACAAAGAGTCCACTCGTTTGGGACGCTGTGTGAACGTTGCCACGTTGAGGTAGAATTCATCTACCTCGGTTCCGCTGTAAACAAAACGAATGATGTCAGCATGGCGATAAAGAGGAGAGTATTGCTTGCTAAAAGATGTTACTATGGGATAAGCAAGCGATTCAATGATAAAGCCCTCTCTCGACAAACAAAAATCCGACTGTACCATATGTTGGTTCTACCTGTCTTGTTATATGGCGCAGAATTCTGGGTTATGACGCAAGCGGATGAATCAGTACTGGCAGTTTTAGAGAGGAAAATACTCCGGAAAATACATGGACCCATCATCGTAAACGGAGAGTATCGGCGTCGCATGAACAATCAGGTATATGAGCTACAATATGCCGACATCGGCGTGGTCAAACGCATTAATACTCGTATACAGCGATTGCGCTGGCTGGGTCATGTTGTGCGGATGGACCCAAATGCTCCGGCATGGAAAGTTTTCGACAACAAACTCGATGGACGGCACAGAAGAGGGCGACCAAAACTTCGTTGGAAGGACGAAGCTTTTGAAATACTACCGAAACTTGGAGTAACGAATTGGAGGAGAAGCGCATAAGATCGAATTGCTTGGAATTATTTTCTACGGACGGCGTATAATAAATAAGGATGTCTATTCTAGTCGCCACCTAAGAAGAAGAACACCTTCACTGTTTATTCCCACTTTATACTTTTTATCAGTTCCCTTTTATTAATTATTATTTATTTTATTATTGTATTTTATAAATTGAAAAAGCAAACTGTCAGTTTCAAATGCTGACTAAATAACAGTGCAGCATTTTAGACAAAAACGAAATTGGTTGTTCGTTTGTCCCCTCGAAATGTTTACTTAAGGAAAGTAAAGACAAGAATTTAAAAATCGGTATGTGAAACAATCGAATTTGGTCATAAGATCCCTTCATAGGATCTGTATCATTTTCTCAGGATGAGCTAAGTGAAAAAATCTGCTGAGTCAAAATCGGCGAACGAGAGTGAATGCTTAAGTGCAATAAGTTTTGGATTGTTGCACTGCACGGAATATTTTCTAAAAACTAATTTAAACCCGAGTCCTTTATTATTAAGATCAATGCATGGAAAACTGTTACGAGACCTAAAACTAGCCGACCTAATAAAGAAGACACAAAAAAGTTGTGAAAAATTGTTTTTATTTTTGAACATAATCTCCGTTTAGCTCGATACACTTTGCCAAGCGATATTCAATAGCTTCTATGCCCTGTTCATAATAAGAACTGTCAAACTCCTGAAAATAGCCATCCACCGCAGACTCCACCTCTTCATTGTTGACCAATATTTTACCAGCGAGTCAGTTTTTCAAATTTGGAACTAAAAAATAGGTGTGTGATGAAGGAAATCGAATTTTAATTACTTCTTCATTTTGACTATCGCAATGGTTGATGTCTGAACTGGAGTCTTATCTTGATGAAACAATATTTTATTTTTTGACAAATGCTGTCATTTTCTATAATTACATTACCTAAATGCCGCAATAAGTTTCGTCTTTCCTTTCTGAATATAATCAATATAAATAATCCAACGTGCATCCCAAAAAACAGACGTCATGACCTTGCCTGCAGATGGAACCGTCTTCGCCATGTTTGGACGCGATTCTCCCATTGCAGTCCACTGCTTTAACTGTTCCTTAGTCTCAAGTGTGAAGTGGTGGGCCAATGTATCCATTCATGGTTATAAATCGACGCAGAAATTCGGCTTTATTGCGGTGAAACATCGCCGAACACTCTACTGAAACATCTACATGACGCTGTTTTTGTTCTACTGAAAGCAATTGCAGCACCCACCTTGCGCACAGCTTTCTCATTTTGAAATCTTTGGTCAATACACGATGTATAGCACTTTTTGAAACGCCTATCATTTCAGCTAGCTCACGCATCTTCGGCCGATGATCACACAACACCATTTTGGGAATTTTCTTAACCGTGTCTGGCCTCAATTGGTCGATCACTACCGTGTCAGGCTTGGCAGCTCGTACGTCCTCGTTTAAATTTTGCTACCCAATATTTTACAGTCGTAAACGAAGGTGCAGACTCTCCTAGAGTAAAATCTGTCTCGGTTTTAATATTGGTTGGGCTGAGACTTTTCAAATGGAAATATTGATGAACAATTTTTTCCATGTTTAAAAATTCATTGAGATCATTTACTTTTAAGGGCTTAAATAAAAATACTACACAACGTTGCGCCTTGAAACTTAAAACATATGTTTTATAAGGTTGCCACTTATCACCAAAATAATTCTTTTCGAACTACTGGCACCATCTTTACGTCTGGTCGGCTAGTTTTGGGACTGCCCTTCTACCAAACTACCCGGAAATCATGTCACTCTTTAACATCCACATGTTACAGTAACGGTGAAATGTTAAATAATATTTATTGCTTAGCTCGTTTAACTTTATAAAAATCGGTTATTAAAATCCAACTTTAACAAATTTTGTGTATGGATTGGGATAAAAAAAAAAAGTGATTTCAATTTGGACTTTGGCTACTCAATATATATGAGCGCTACATATTGTCGCCTATAACCCAGAAGTGCGAAACTAAATTGTTCAGCATTTTACAGGATAAAGAACTGAGCGTTACAAAAAAAGGAGTATAGTGTATGGAAACTACTTTTCTCATCATATTTGGAACAAAATGAAAATTTTTGTATGAGATTAAGCGTGCGGCAAAATTGAAATAGAATGTTTGTAAACCGTTCTTTGGTTTAAAGTACATCCATAATAAAATATTTAGTTCATTTTCATTGGCTTTCTAACCGAATGCTTTCTTTGCTCTATAGCTTGTATTAAGTTTCCAGAATTATTCCTATATAGCTCACATAATTTGATAGAGTGAGTTCACGACCTGCAGTAAAAATGATTTATATCGCCCATGAGTGGCGTGGTTCCAAAACTCCACTCATGATTTCATGAATAGAAACACAACTGGTAGCGGCATTATCACATTCTCTGCGCTAGACACTGCCTTAATTTCTTAACTATGAAATATTTGAAACATAAATATTTGGTGAAAGTTTGTCAAATATTCAATATTTTTGTTTAAAGCCGCCTAGAATCAACTTCTTCTTAAATTTTCATTCCATTTACTGTAAATTTATTGAAACATTTAATCAGTTATGCCATTTAATATCATTCTTATTGTTGCCAGATTATTGGCGAATGTTTTTGTCCAGTGCATGGAAAATATCTATACGGAGCGAAAAAGCCTCCTCGATGTGTGACGTGAATTTCACCGAAAATTTCAGCGAGAAAATTAATATAAAATTGAAAGGTACTAAACAAAGGGCACCGTCAACAATTGGAAACGTGCATCATTTGTATGATGGATCGAATATGCGGATAAACAAACTGATGCAATATTTTTCGTAAATTGTTTCAAAAGCAGTTTTAACTGCTAACATTAGAGTTAGTAATGATAGACTCTTATGCAGGGTTATGCATTTTTCGTTTTCAAAAGTAAAATTAAATAAAACACACGTAAAGCTATGATTTCGATGAAACTTTTATATTATTATAATGCTTGGACTTTGCCAATGTGAAATACAATGGCGTTTAAATGACCACCTCTGGATTGGTTGCAGCAGTGGATCCTTTCGAGGTAGTTTTCGACCACTTTTTCCTACATTTCGGACGGTACGTTTGGGGATTATCCGAGTAAACACGGTCTTTGGCGTAGCCCCACAAAAAAAAATCTAACGGCGTCCAATCGCATAATCTTGGTGGCCAATTGACGTCGCCAAATAGTGAATTTACGCTTCCTCGAAATTTCTCATGCAATAAAGCCAAAATCGGTCGTGTAGTGTGGCCATCTTGTTCAAACCCCATATCGTCTTGTTGCTTATCTTCAATTGCAGGCCAAAAAAGACAGTTACCATACGGCCATAGCGCTCTGAATTAAAATTCGGATTAGTCGCCACACTTTCACTTAGAGAAGTGATATTTCCCCCAGTGCGCACATTGCAATGACGCACAGGCCTGACTACATCTGTGACGCTTCCAGTCTCTTCAAATTTATCTATAATTTTGCCAATTTCTTGCACAGTAGGTCGATTATGACAACCATAATCATCACATAATGTACGAAAAGTGGCCAAGTTTGAATTACAATTTTTGTAGTAAGTTTTAACTATGTTTACGCGTTCTTCGATTGTTAAACGATCCATATTCGTAAATAGCAAAGCATGCACTAAATAAATAACACTTCAAACGACAGATATTTAACAACTGGCAAGGCTAGACCGGTCACTAAATGAATAAGTCTGTCTTTATAACAAATAAAAGAAATACTTGAAACTTCGTCTATATATTTAAATATCTATTAGAGGTATACGAAAACCGAACACTTAATAATGAGAAACCGTAAAAATGAAGGCGCAGACACCTTAAAAATACCCTCATTCTATATAAAACAAAAATATATGCCATGAATGAGAGAATGGGAGAGCTTCTCAGATTCAATGGGCTTACAAGCATTCCATTTGTAAACTAGCTCAGTTTAACGACGATTATGAACGTCACAGTCAAAATCAGTGAAAATCATTTATTAGACATATCGATTACTCGACTACTCGATGTGTTCGTTAGACACATTGAGGTAACCGTCGCTCAAATAATGATAGATAGCTGTATGCGAGATTGAACCCATGATCATGCGAACAATAGTTGCGTTTACTAACCATCGCCTTACGGTCGGTCACGCTCACTCTATATAGAGTTTCGCCACTACCCCATGTGAGAGCATCGTGCTGGCTGTGGTTAACAGAACATGTGTTGTCAGTGCTTTTGCATTACAAAAGGTTCTTCTGAAGGTAATGCGAGAACTTGGGAAACACTGTTCATTGTCGATTAGGTTTAAGGTGTCTAAATAGGCCTCATTCCCTACCGAGAGGAAGTTCACTTCATAGATACTTTACCTGAGAGAGGAAGCAAGCCCTGAGGAAATTGTCGAAGGGGATATGTTTCTTATCTCAAAGGTGCTAATTCCGGAAGGATTAGTCAGAGTTCTTCAAAGGGTCGCTGACTGTCACAAATACAGACAAAAACAGTCTCATGTGTAATGGCACACCGTGAGTAAGGCTTTAATAGTGAGACCCACGTTAAACTACCACGGATTGATTTAAAATTTAACAGACCTGTATTGTAATTTATACATTAAGCCAACGACATGAGATATTTAACATTTAATTTTTGCCAAATTTCAGTCAAGAGGAATCGGCAATTTTACCTTGTTCATATCTTGATCAGATAATACAAATATACTGATTTTTGTTCTGAAGTAAATGGCTACTCCAGTTTCAGAATGTATTAAAAGTTGTCAAATTTCACATTTACCGATCCTATGAATTCTATATTAGTTCGTCTAGTACTAGTCCTCAACTAGAGAATAGGGAAAAATTACAGTGTGAAAAGTTTTAGTGATTTGAGTGAGTAAACAATTCAAAAGTTTGGCATAAAAGTAATATATTAAGATTGAAGGTCGTTAGTATGGAATTAGAGTTGGGTGGAATTTTGAAATTGATATATATTAAATCAGGAATTTAATATGGAATTTACTAGAAATGTCGTGACGATTTTCACCCAACCAATCAGACAAATAGATAAACGAATGTGTCTCAATTGTATCAGAAAGTCTTAAAACAAATTTCAGCTTAAGATATTTAAGGTTTAACACATCTCCTTATTCTCATCTCTATGGCTGAGCGTATAAAAATTGTCCATCTAATGTTAGGGAGACGGTAAGTTAAGATCTACATTTAGCTTTTGGAGTTGAAACACTCATAAAACTAAACTTTAATTTCGAATTCTAGAGTCAAAATACAGCTCTACTTTACTATGTTATGGTGAAGCTGACACAACAAGGCGTTACCATGTAGTGTTGATGTGACACTGGAAAGTGCAAAATATAATCATTTATTTATTTAAATTCAGTTCGGTCCATGCAAAAGAAATAATATCGTATACAAAACATGGAAATAAAATTAGTTGCAATAAACAAAAATGATAAATACAATAAAGAAATAGATTTATGAGACAGCTTGCTACGTTAGCTTTGTTAGCTGAGTTAGCCGAGAGGAAAAAATCTTTTATACTTTTAAAACGATAAGCTGTGAGTTGGAGACTTAGTAGAAGGTTGTTAGCATTTCGCCTTTTGCTCTGGAATTATTGCCAATTTGTTTTTGTAGATGTGATTGAGTATAACTTCTTGAAAAGTAAAATATATCTATACGCTGTTAGGCTGGTAAATATAAATTTAATGAACTTTTCTAATGTTTACCCCACATAAAAGAAGCTTAATCATTGTAGACTCTAAGGAAAAAAACAAGAAACTTTTTTAAAAACAAAATCAAACTAAAAAGTTATTTGAACATCGAATAGCCCGGCTGGCAGTCCAATATGATATTTTAATGCTAAAATGATAATAAAATTCTAGCTGAAGGTTTGAAAGCAGATATAGCTATATCTGCCTATACTAAAATTATGAAAAAAGCTTGTAAAAAAGTGAAAAAAGTTTGCGTTTCATACATCCAAAATGAAATTACAGCCAATATCAAAGAGCTTACACCGGGTTATCCATTTTTTCGGTTTCAAAAATAAAATTAAATAAAATACAAATAAAGCTATGATTTCGATGAAACTTTTATTTCATTATAATGCTTGGACCCTGCCATTATGTTTGAAATACAATGTCATTTAAATGATCGCTTTTGGATTGGTTGCAGCGGTGGATCCTTTCGAGGTAGTTTTTTAACCACTTTTTCTCTCATTTCGGGCTTCAAATCGCATGATCTTGATGGCTAACTGACATCACCAAAACGGCAAATTACGCTTTCTGGAAACTTCTCATGCAATAAAATGTGGCCTGTGGCACCATCTTGTTGAAACCACATATCATCCAGTTTATAATCCACAATACGCGGAGACGCACGAAAAAGTCATTCTTCTGCATGACAACGCTCAGCCTCACGTGGCCAAGCCCGTTAAAACCTACCCGGAAACGCTGAAATGGGATATCTTACCTCATCCGCCATATTCTCCAGATATTGTGCCGTCCGATTATAAATTGTTCTGTTTAATGGCACACAATCTGGCTGACAAGCAGTTCGACTCATATGACGACGTCACGGAATGGACAGATTCGTGGATAGTCTCAAAAGATGTATGGATTTAGCAAAAAAATCAGTTATCATACGGACATAGCGCTCTGAATTGAATGCGAAACTTCCACTAACAGAAGCGATATTTTCGGCAGTCTGTACATTGCGATGATGCACAGGCCTAGCCGCATCTGTAGCGCTTCCAGTCTCTTCAAATGTCTTTATAATCTGTCCAATGCCTTGCACAGTAGGTCAATTACAACGACCATAATCCCTCCGTAATACACGAAAAGTGCGCAAGTTTAAATCACCACTTTTGTAGTAAGTTTTAACTATTTTTATGGCAATTTAACGATCCATATTCGCAAATGGCAAAGTTTTCGCTAAATAAATAACACTTCAGATGCAGGTATATAACAGTCTTGCCAGACTGGCGGTTTTAAAATCACTAAATAGATAACCCTTTACAAACTGATCGGAGGTAGTTAGTTTTTTACAAAATTAAATTGAGAGTATCTTTAATCTAAAACAATTATAAATCGTTCCGTCATGATGGAATGTCTTTTAAATACTCCAAAATTGAAATTAACGATTACACCTTTAAGACATTGGACAAAATTTGACAGCATGTAAATGTCAGATATTCAATTAGCAACGTTTGAATACAGTATGTAGACTTATGAATCTAGTAGACTTTGCGATATGTCAGCATACTATGCAGCGGAACCTCTAAGCTTATTTCTTTATAATCTTGCCAATTCCTTACACAATAGGTCGATTGTGAGGGCCATAATCGACCCGTTCTGCATGAAAAGTGGCCATGTTTGAAGCACCACTTTTGTAGTAAGTTTTAACTATTTTTACGCATTCTTCTGTTGTTAAACGATTCATATTCGTAAATAGCAAATCTTTCACTAAGTAAATAACACTACTGATGTCAAGTATTTAATAGCTGACAGCCTTGCCAGACCGGCGGTTTTGAAATCACTAAATGGGTAACCCTGCATTTATAAACAAGATAAAACCATTCTGTCATGTTGCTAGAAAATGTCTTCTTCTGTCTTCCATTATAATTCCCTTAAGTAGATAGAAAATCTGAACAAAATTTTACACAATTTTAAATACCCTTTTTTGGTATAATTCCATGTGCGGACAAAATATAAGTTTTTTGTGTTTATCTTGATATATTCTTCTAATATCATCGACATTATACAAAAATCACTTGTGTTTTATTATTTGAAAACACTTATAAACACACATATTAATTTTCTTATGGCAACACTGCTACCCAATTCCCTCTTTCGTTTGTTTTCTTTCTTCACGCCGGATTTATAAGAACAAGCTGTGAGCGAATCGTTTCTTCTTGTTTGTAAATATAATCTCTTTACCAACAATATCCCGTATTTGAGAAAATTTTTCGGAGATTGATCGTTTTCTCTTGTTTGTCAACAATATCCCGTATTTGATAAAATTTCTGAGAGCCTGATATAAATTATTTAAAGCTTTATTTTTCCCTTCGCCGTTTTGGCGCCAGGTCTTTTTCTTTATTAAGAAAAAAAATTACACCGGTTTTCAGTTCTGATACATATTTAGAAATGAAACAGCTTGAAACTATATTTTCGTTTCAAGTCTTTGTATCAAAATGTCTGTTTCATTATCAGGCAAAAAACGTATCAATATAAGCAGTGAACGAATGTTTCGAACATGACTCAGAAACGTGTTTCTTATATTATATACAGGGTGTTTGTCAGAAAGGTATAGTACTTTGTTTCGCCGCTATTTTGGTTAACATTAGTCTTGACAGTTCATATTTGGTAGTCGTGAAGTAGAGACGTGGCAAATTTATTATGGAAAATTATTCGATAAATCAACGTGTTTTAATCGTTAAAACATTTTATCAAAACCAATCATCGGTTACTGTGACGATGAGAAAGTTGCCTGAAATTTTTTGGAGAAACAACGTGCCAACAAGACGCACTATATATCGTGTAGTGAATAATTTGGAAGAAAGAGGGTCTGCAGCTGATAGGGTCAAACACGGACCACAACGTACTGCAAGATCGGCTGAAAACATTACTGCTGCTCAAGAAAGTATTCAAAACAATCCATCAACCTCAATTCGATATCGGGCGATATCGTGATATGATTGAAAACTTTTTAATGTCACAACTGCATGCTTTGGGCTTGATTAACATGTGGTATTAACGAGACGGCGCCACATCGCATACAGTCAGGATTTCAATGGAATTACTGCGAGGCCTCTGTCCACAACAATTTATTTCAATGAATGGTGATGTTGATTGGCCTGATTTGACTGTTCCGAACTTTGTGGGGATATCTGAAAAGCAAATTTTATGCAAACAAACCAGAAACGCTTGAGCAACTCCAACAATATAATCGTGATGAAATTAATGAAATACCGCGTGAAAGGTGTGAGAATGTAATGAAAATAGTGTAATGAAAAAGGGCTCGCGTTTGTGAGGCTAACAGAGGCAGACATTTATGTGATATTGTATTCCATACATAATTGCCGACATTAAATAAAACATCTATCAATATAAGATCCATTCTCTTTCATTTAATCAAAAATTATAAACAAACAAAGTAGTATACCTTCCCGACGGACACCCTGTATTTTGAATATATTTGCATTGTCAGAATCGCAGCGAAACTGAATTTGCATGAAGGTCTGCTATTAAATATATTATTGTTTGATTTGCTGAAATTTGCGTTTGCCAAAGAAATGTTATCTTGAAAACATGAATAAATATTGATAAAACACTATTTTTAAATTAACTTTGATTGGAATGATTCTCATTCCAGTTTGTTCACATAATTTTATTTGAAATGTTAAGAATTTGAATGCATTTATGGTTTGGCATATATTAAAATCGCTTTTTTTTTAATTATTCGCTATAGGTATATTCGTATATAAAATGGACTACATCAGTATACCCAAAATAAAATGTTCTCGTCGAGATTCCTAATAAATGCAATGGAATGCAATTGGAAAATGGCCTGTTTTCAACTTGTTCGCTCTCACTTTAGTTTGGTCACCGACACTATAGTTTGTAAATATTTATTAATACACAAAAATTTTAATTGGTAAAAGAAATCTAAATTTTGAAAGTTCTAACACATATTCTCAGAAATATCAACAATATGCATTACAACTCATAGGACTATTTAATTACAACTTTTGTTCAGGTCTTGCTCAATTTCTCTCCGCGACCCAATCAATATTATTATTGATATCGAAATGATAACATTCATTATCTACTGTTTTTACAGTTTAGTTCTTTTCACGAGGAAAATAATTCCGTGAGATATTCTTTGCTTGAGAACAAATTTAGCGTTATTGCTAGCTTTTTGCATCTGAAATTGCATTTTTAGAAATGGTTTACAACATTGAAATCAGAACAACTTGTGTTTTTATGCTTTATTAAGTTCGATAATAGACGAGTATGTGCAATATTGTAAAATTGAGTCTCTTTTTTATCATTATTTCATTTCACAAGTTTACAAATGTATTATCGAACATTTTATTCCGTTTTCAGTGTTGGAAACCGACAAGAAAAAGGTCGGCATTGTCAATTAAGAAAATTTTGCTGGAGAAAAATTTTGTGTGATGGAAAAATTTAGCTTCAAATTTCATGACCATTTTTTTTTTCTACATGGAATTCTACCGCGGTCTAGCCTTATGAATCAAAATGTTTTCGTCCTTATGATGTTGTTATTTCGCAATAATATGATATCCGTTTAGATTCGGAGAATACAGCATAGAATTATACAAAAATTCTGAGAGCTTATGATATAATCGTTGTAATATTATCACTGTATCCAGCATTTCTGCTGTAAGGATTTGGTATATTTATTGCTCATCCTTAAATAAACAAAATGTAAATCAGAAGAAAAATAGCAAAATTTCCAAAAAGGTTTATATATTTATGACAAAGGTTTATTTAATGCATTGCATTTATAAATCTTGTAGCGAGTGAAATAATTAAAGTTTTTGAAAATTCGGTAAGGATTTCATATATTTATTGCTTATCCTTAAATAAACATAAATAAATAAATATAAATATAAATATAAAAAGCAAAATTGGAAAATTTCCAGAAAGGTTTATATAAGTATTTATGAGAAAAGTTTATTTAATGCATTGCATTTATAAATATTGTAGCGAGGGAAATAATTAACGTTTTTGAAAATTCGTTGCCCATATTTTTAAAAGATACCATAAAGCTAAATTGCATTTTTCATATTTGTCGCAGATATAAAAGCAGGAGTTACAACTGAACCAAAGTAATTAAAATATATCTTAACATTTTGAATCTGGATTAAAAAAAACAAAAACAAATTCCATTGCATTCCATGAATGTGACGTGGAAGAGCTTTTCACATTCACCGAGCGTTCGGAATCGTCACTAAGCAGTAGGTCCCGTTGACGGTGTTTAAAAATAGAATGCGTGTATCTATTTTTAAACCCCGTCAACGGGACCTACTGCATAGTGACGATTCCGAACGTCACAGTTTGAGAAGTATTTATAAGACTTGTCGATTACTCGACTACTCGAAGTATTCGTCAGACACATCGAGGTGAAGAGGCCGCTCAAACAATGATAGGTGCGTATATACGGGATTGAACCCGAGATGATGCGAACAATGGTCGCGCCGTAGTTGGTGTATCTGGATTACTCAAAGATAACTGACTGTTTCCCCAAACATTACATGAACACTAACAAAAATATTAATAGCAAAGCGAGGGTGATGGAATTACACTACGGCTTGTTTTTAGAAATTCCTACAACCTTTGAGTAGTTTCGGTGATTAATTAGGCGGGACTATTGTTGAGCCGTATACACCCCCCTTTTATAAATCATTGACTAGAATTGATTAGGCCAATGTGACCATTATCCAATCATAATATCTGATATCCTACCACATTGCAAGTATACTATTTCAAAGTCCAAAGTCAAAGGACGAATATAGGATGTGCCAGTGATCAGTGTCAGCAATTGTGTACGATCGCATATCCCATGAAACGGAGTATTAAGCTAATATACTCTGTGTCGTGATGCTAATGCCTCCTTATTGCCGCTTATCTCAGTTTCTCACAGTGCGAAAATCTTGGCCTGATCTACTTCTGCAGCAATCAGCCACGTGAATGTGAATTGAAGTGGTGTAAATTACAAGTCGAAATCATTGAGATCCAGCATCTAACTAGATGCTGCATGCAATGCTAAAATGTCAACAGTCACCAGTGAACACTGAGAAGATGCAACTATTATGTGGGCATGCCTCGTGTGTTGTGTGGTATGGTGTGGTGTATCCTAGCACTGTGCACCAACAGAGTTCGTTCATATGTTCATATCTATGCACTCACATAGTATACAAACATACGTTCATACATACACACACAAATACATATGCATACATACATTTATATGTACTTACGATGCCAGCCAAAGGCAGTGAGCAGTAGGCTAGTGAGCGTGCAGTGGTGCAAGCAATTCTACTGGAACTCACTTACTTTGCTTGAGGAACGCCATTTTGCAAACTTTTCTTCAGAGAAAGCTGGTTATTTCTTGAGAAAAACAAAGAAATCGGTGTAGAATTGGCCTTATCATCGCTATAAAATGCACAACGTTTTGCATACAAATTGGCAGTGTTGGAGCGTTGCAGGCGAGGATGTGCTTTTGCGTCGTATATCTGTCCCATGATATGAGACGGACAGTGGTGTTGGGACAGCCTGTTAACACTTTGAATATGACAATTTATGACAAATGGATTTGTGGCAAAACACACGTCATACTGACTGACGACGGCGACGCAGCATTCCCGTTGGTAGGCAGTGTCGTTGATTTTGGGGAGTTTGAATCGTGGAATGTGTATGGGCTCCTTTTCCTTTTCCAGAGTGAGCACACGCTTTTATTCCAAGCATTTTATCAATGGAGGCAATCGCCGCAATATTTCATGGCGTTAAATATGCCACTTCGCAACTTGTTGTGCGAGACGACGGTCTGCGAACTTGGAATGCTACGGAAAGCATCAAAAAATCGCACTAACTGTTGCAATGCGGATTGAAATCCATCAGCAATCGGCCGTCCGACCGACCTGCCGATAGAACGATCGATCGATGGACGTCGTTGGGGTTTGTAATATCTGTACGACTGCGCGTCTGAAAACTCATTAAATCTGACAAGTCTGTGTGCACCAACAGCGGTTGTGGCGCAAAAGTAAACGCCTGTCCATACCAAATTTGGGCATTCAAAAATTTGCCAAACAGAAAAAACGAGGCAAAAAGCAAGTCAGACCGATGTACGTACGAGTATGTAGTATGTCGAATGACAAGATGACGCCTACGTGAGCATTTTTTGAAATACGAAGTATGCCCTCCAGTTGCCCAGACCTAATGGTCCATCGGAGGACCACATACGTTGAGGACGAAGGGAGCTCTGCTGCCGCCTCCGTTGTGTTGCTGTTGGGGTTCGGTGAGGCTGCTATCATATGTCATAAAATAAATAAGCACTGCTGTGACATTTATCACAATCGATAAAGCGAAATCACACAAAAGATCATAACAGGAATGTGTGCGATGAGCAAAAAGTCCACGAGTTTTGATCAAAAATATGCGCCCATATACGACAAATTTTTTCTTTGCTTTCAATTTGTGCGATCGAATTTTTGCTTGGCTCTGTGCTCGGTGGTGGCTGGCTGGTTGATTCTGTTTTCTGAGCCGTTGCTGCGGGATGTTGGTATTGTTCAGGTTGTTGTCCGTGGCATGTTATGCTTATATTTTTGACAATGTGCCTTGGCTGCGGTGATGCGAGGGGTCACATTTTCAATATTAAATAGTACGTATTTATCATTTGATAGCCATTGTTGTTCGCAACTGCTTGGCGAGCAGTTATACCTAAATACGCACCAACAAAATTATGCAAAACGGCTGCTGTTTGCGGCAGTCATATTTTTGTCGGAGGGGGGGACAACCTTCTCCTCTTGTTGAAAGCGTTCACGTTGGGGGTCCACACTGTCCCGACCGGCGGCTCCTGTGACACACTATTCGTTTGTCATTGTGTACGCATTATTTTGGGCGAAGTCTCGGCTGGAGTGGACATTGTTCATCCTCGAGTTCAGCTTTGCTTGAACTGCGAATCCTGTTTGTGGCCCGCATATTATAAATGCAAACGTGAGCCATGAACACATGCGACAAGGTTTTGTTTTCCTCCGAACTAGTCAGTGCCAGCCATTGGCTGTTGGTTGCATGGCAAGCCTCGTCATTGCAACGTGAGAGGCAACATGTGTGTTTGTGTGTGTGTGTGTGTGTATGTGAGGTGGGAGCAACGAGCAGCATAGACTGGCTGTCTGCGAAAACCTTGGCTATTGACTACTGTTGCCAAAGAACAAACACATGGAGCTGCTGCCTTGATCGCTGCTCAACTGATTATGTTGCATAGCATGCAGCATGGTGCTGGCAATGTTGCAGTCATCTTCTAAGAATATCAACTTCTTCTGTTGCACCAACAATTCGCAGAAATAGTTAAACGATAGGATAAGCATGTTGCCTTTGTTAACAATTGATAAAATCAAGTACAAATACATCGTTTAATTTCACTTGTGTCTTTCCTGTTCTCACTGCAGTTCCCCCTGGCTTCCATCGAAGCCCTTCTCTAATCATGGACATTTGGTGTCATGGACTTGAGCGACATAGGGAGAAGATACGACTGTCACCTCATATCACATCATATTCCCTCAAATGCCCGACGATTAATCAACGCAACCCGGTGCTGTCATAAAATGCTTTATTGTCACTGTTGCTCCTCTGGGACGTTAGTATAGCTCCAGATTTATTAATGTGCCTGGAGTTTTTGTTGGACGATTTCGCCATCACGGGGATCATGTGTGGCAATGCCTATTACACCGATTGTTACTGAGAATACCAAGAACCTTCGATATTAATTGAAACAATCACAATTCGCAAAAGATCCAATCAATAATGGCACAAACAATACAACACAGCGATTCTCCTTCCAAGCGATTTGTGTGCAGCGCAAAAAAAGTGATGGGGCTAGTCGCAACATGGGCACTCGAGCCCATCATGATCTTCTAACGCAGCAAGTGGCCGCAGTGACAATGGATGCAAATGTGACAATCTTCATTAATATCCGCAAGCGGAGACATTGTCCTGACTGCAGGCCTGCATTACGAAACGCGGCATCCAATCCATTTCCAATGCAACTGAATTGGGAGTCTGACACCCGCGATTTGTCGCATTATGTGTAAGCACCTATGTAAGTTGCCACTGTCCAGCTGGAGTGCGAGCAACCAACCAAGTTCAGTGCATGTGATTAATTGTGGGCGATTATGTGCAGCATGCATTATGTTGCACGGTTTCGCAGGTAGTAGCCGTATGCAATATACATAAGTACTGACTCAGTACATATGGGTAGTCAATATACGGCGGCGGTCATTGTCTAAATTGCTCACCAATTATAGGCAACACATTGATGCGCACTCCCAATGAACGCGGAATATGGATGGTGGCCAGAACCGTAGTTATGTTAACTATGTCTATGCATATGTTTCCGATGTGTACCCGATGTGTATACTTTGAAATTTGATTGGGAAAGACATTAAGCGATGATAGGGAAGCAGGAGTGCTCTCGGGGGGCAATTAGACATTCATGGAATGTACGCAATAACATATAAGCGAGTGGGTACTTAGGTGGAATTCACTGACTTCATTGATGACGAACCGAAATCGCACAGAGTGGCGGCAAAAGTTGAAACGGTGGGAATACACCTTTCGGTACAATAAACTTTTTATGCGATTCTCAAAGATATCTTCGTTTGGCATGCAAAATAGCTCGTCGTAGCTCAAAGCACGTCCAGTGGCAACAACAGAGGCGACGGTACACGGTGTTTCCTCTGTTCTGCTGTCGCTACCATCGCTGCTGCTGCTGCAGTTGCTGAGGACAGTGGACGGATTGGATGAGTTTGTTTCATCGCTTGCATGGGTGGATGGTTGGTCGTTAGGCATAGAGCCGTATTTTAATTACACATCATGTCAGCAACGAGAAATCACGTGTTTGCAACGAAACCTCGCAAACAACAGAATATTCTGTCATTCCATGTCCAAGTCGTGTCTTTTTGTGCGAGTGAATGTGCCACTTTCCGCGAATGAAGAGAAAAGAACACTTGCCGATTGGGCCACGGAGGCAATATAATAACATACACATGTACAACGTACGACCGCAGTTGAGTTCTTTCAGCATGTAGCATGTAAATGACGAGTCTTGTTGCAACAACTTGCAATTGAAATAATTATGTCATTTAATTACGCAGACAGCTTTGCCAGCCAGCTGAGCCCGGACTGTCGACGCATCTGTCTGCTAGTCGAGATGTCCAATCCGCACCAAAGGACTGTGATGGCAGGCGTCTAGTCGGGTATCTGTAGCATTTGCAGATACCGCCACAAGTTGTTTGATTTCATTACTTGTGCAACCAGTGCTGCAATGTGGCGAGGCTTTCAATGAGTAGCTCCAAAGAAGCCGCCACAAAGTAGAAAATGTGCCCCAACTAATTAAAATATGGACGAAGTGGCAGTTGCCTCTATCCGAAACCATCTGCCACATGTTCGCGTGGGTGTTGAAGGGAGGTCGGGGACCTCCCTGTGCAGTAATCATCGTGTGCGAGTGTGCACTATACTCTTGGCATAAAGTGGCAAAATGCATCCATGACTATCACATTGAATGAATGACCGCTACTTGTGTGAGCGGAGAGATCTGCATCGCGGCAGATTGCTGCTACTTATGGCATGCCCGGGTATTTGTCAATTATACAAAGACAAGCGCACTAACACTAACAGAGCCGGCAAGAGAACGCTCCAAAATCGTATGATTCCTGCAGATGTGCGGAGCATTTCCAAGAATTTGGGTCATAATTAATGTTGCATGCTTTCAAGACGTTTTAATCAAACGAGAATGAACATTGCTCACGCCTCTGCCTCCATGAAAGCAGTTCCAACTCGAACAAACTCGAACCAATTGCCAGCGGAACAGGCATACAATGAAATCATTGTTGTACCACCACCAACCAGCCTTTCCAAAAGTCTTCCCCAAGTTGACCATCTGCAATGTATCCCTGTGACTTCTCGCCACCGCTCACATTCGCATACATGCGATCAATGAGGTGATACCCGTAAATCGCCTATCATTGCCCGGGCATTGTTGTGATTGAATTTTTGACATTGGTTAGGCTTTCAATCAAGCTCACAGCCGATTGACATTTGCAGACTAATGAATTTTAAAATCTTAATTTGCCTAACATGAAATCGAGCCGAGCTCCAGACTGTATGTCTGTCAGTCCCAGATGTGGATCTCGTTTGCCTCAATGTCCACATAGCCACAACACAGGCCTCCGATTTGAATGATCGTTTTTTAATATGAATGGCTGGCCAAGTGACTGACTGAGTGACTGCTTTTGGTGCGCATGAATGGATTACAATGATCGAATTCAATAACGCTTTCTTTTCATCTTTGGCCAAAGCTGACTCCACCAGAGAAGCATGAATTAAACATTTTTGTCCGCGATCGGACGTATGAATAATTGAATGCATGAGCTACCAATGGCTGTAGATGGAAATGCCGCCAAATGCGAAATGCATTTCGCAAATGACGATACCTTCCATGTGCGATTGATTTCTTTGAGCATGGAGCTGTGCAGCAGGATGGGCGGACGGTCTGCAGTAGCGGACACCCAGTGATGCATGCCGCATCAAAAAATCAACGGCAACATACAATGCTCATTCATGCCTGTCCGATTTTCAACATCAAAACGAACGAAACTGCTTGGAAAAGTCAACTAACCGCATCTGTGGCGTCAATAGGGAGTTACTGACACAGATGACAATTGAAAAAGCAAAACGCTTTACCGCAATTTAACAGAAAGCTGTTGCGTTAATGGCCTGTGCTGGGGGCGTGGGAGCATACACTAAGGCTTCGAACCTTCAGCCCAACAGCGACACCATTTGCCGCTAAATTAAATAACGGTTACATTCCGAATCGCGGCCTAATGATTCAATTCAGTCGTAGCGAACTACTAACGCCGTTTTTCCAGCGGTGTAAGTGTGGCCTGAAGGTTCGTTTCCCTTCCAACGGGTAGCGGCTGGCGGCTGGCAGAGCAACTAAGCATTCGGTCGACGTCTTGTGTAAGAGTGTGAGGGTGCTGTTAATGTTTTCTTTGTGCGTTTTCATCTTCTTAACAATTTCATTATCCGCCAACAGTGTGGTTACTTTGTGGTCTTTTGTTTTCCTTGGCCCATTGTGTGGAATTGTTGTGGAATTGAAATTGGTTTTACAGACGCCCCGTCAATCACTCACGCACCATTTTGACAATTGAATGAATAGTAAATAGAGGCAGTACGAACGTACATACGTATGTATTCCAAGCACTAAATTATATTCGTTCATGGGTTTGCATGTTGGTAGACTGGAAAGTTTACTCGCTTAGCAAAACCATTGGAAAAGACCTGCAGGACGGATTTGCAAATAGCTTGCCATGTAGTCCAAAAGGATCCCTAGACATTTTTTCTAGACTTAAATTGCCTCGGTTAACTTACTGTGTTGATGGTAGCTGGGGTAGTATCGCCTGTGGTGGCCGTTGCTCTCGAGAGCGTAGAAAGCGCCCATGTCTGTGGTGTCCAAGCCTAGACCACTGGACGATGCCGTTCCTCCACCTCCTCCTAAGCCGACGCTGCTGCCGGCCGTAGAACCCAATCCAGCAGATAAATTGTGGTGGCTTAAACCCGACGCCGTGGAGCCGAGTCCATTTGTTTGGGGCGAGCCACCGCCGATTAGCCGCTGGTTGTCGTACCAGCTGCGCGCGGCAGCTTCTGCTGTAGAGGTCATATCCATGTCGAGTATAATTTTGGCGATTTTATGTAAACTTCCTTCTAACCTAATGTATCTTTTGTGACTTTTTATCTTTCTTTTCTTTTGGTTTTTTGTTTGGTTTCTTAGTTTGTTTTCTTTTTCTCTGCCGGATCACAATCTATCTGTTATCTTTGATCACTTTTCCTTTTGCACTCTTTGTTCATTTTGTTTCACTGTGAAATAGGTTATTAGATTTTAACCACTGCTGCCCTCCTTATGCTCAGACCCTGATACGCAACCAAAGGAACCATCGCGACCAATCATCAAACGTATCCACGGTTGAGAGCGTCATACTCTGCCCATTGCAAATTCTTGTCTAGGCGAAATCGCCAGGGTTTATCTAAACGCGCTCCCATTTGTATCTACAAACGGGAGCCGTAAACGAAATTGCCGGGGTACCGGGATAGAATCGCAGTTGTTTTGTGGCCTTTTATGGCTGTGTGATTTACAACCCTGAGTGCCGTTGTTGGTACTGGTTTTAGGATTTGTATACATTTTCTAAGTTTGAAAGTCCAATCGGTTTAGATTCACTAAAAAACTAATCAAATGACGAATCAACCGATAACGGCGATGTTCTGCCGACGCGCTCAAACCGATGGGTGCCAGGTGGGTGGGATCTTACTCTGGCTCGGATTTTGTCACAACATGTGTGGGAGAATTCGTGGTAGTGGTCCAATTCACAAATTTCTTTGTCGCACACAAACACATATACCATGCATTTCCACATAACAACAATAGCAACAGTACCAACAAGACGGAAGACTCAATGACTGAACGAAGAGTGTAATTTTTCGGTTGTTATTGGCTTCAATTGGTTATTTGTTGATGCTGTTATTGTTAAGATTTATGTGGTTTGTCACAGTAGTTGTGTGATCAAGTGGAATAGCAATAGAAGAAGAAGAGCATTTGACACGCTCGATTATACCATTGTTGTGCTGGATAATTGCAAACAAAAGATCAAAAGGTCATACTGTCGACTTTAGAGACTGGCGCTAAGGCGACACATCAGACAGATTCGCACCACAGGGATTCGTTAGCCGTTTCGTGTTTGCCCCTAGCATCTGCTAGGTTTATGGATGTCAGTCATCGAACAGTGCGTCACATTTCCCAAATTGTGGGCTTTCAGAATCCCAGTTATCATTTTGGAGCGGTCTTTATCGCCAATGGTCGGCCCAATGATAACAGTGTTTGATAGAACTTCTTGAGAGTGTACTTTGCAAACAGCAAATGTGTACACAGCGATATGGTGTGGCTGACAGGTAGCCAAAGTAGTGACAGTTCCACTGGACTGGACGGAACGGAACGGTGCAAGACTGATAGCGATGACGGTGATGTTGACTTAGATCGAGATGGTAGGGTGTAAGGTGCAATGTTTGCATTGCCACATGTTTTGTCGTCTTCGCCTAATTTCTGGCGTTGTTATCTGTTGGCAGAGCGTACGTGTGTGTGTTTGCTGATTGATAACATTTCAATGATTCGATTTTGAACAATTTTCATTAAGGTGATAAGACGAAATTCGACCAAGAAATACCATTGCGATAAAGAACATTGTTTTGATGTTTGTTTGCTTTTCCAACTGTTGTGATGTGATTCCCAGCACTCTCTACTTCAGTAGTTGGTGTTGTTGTAGCTTCATTTGTATCGATATCTGAATTGGAGGCATTAGAGCCAACTCTACCGAAAGTGTCACAGTCAGCAATTCAATCAAAATTGCTGCCGACGCAAACCATGGTCCGATTGACGTGACATACAATCCGCTACTTTGCGATAGTACGGCAATGGTTTAGCGATGGTATCTGTGGTTGTTCATCGAGGATGGAACACTGAGGGCTTTGATTCTTACACGATAGCGTTGTTTGCACTTTTGCTCAGGGGAGCTTCACTAATGACATTTGTTTTTCGATTTCTCATTTGAAATGCTTTTATTATTTTCACCGAAAATTGCATTGCACTATTTTTGATTTGATTTCAATCAATCGCTTTGGGTTTGTTGTTATTACGACGGGGGGGGCACTTTGATTAGATGTTAAGGTGATGACCCGTCGTCATTGAATCTTCATCATCGATAACATTTCGCACTAACGAAGACGACACTGTGATTCGATCTGATGATTATTGCTCTCTGTTCGATTGCTGTTTGTTTATCTGACGGAAGAAGTGATAGCGGA
>JAHXMU010021455.1:0-16050 GCA_019455685.1 Philornis downsi
TATGGCGTTACCAGATGGGTCCGTCGAATATGGGCAACCCTGTAGTTGCGAATGTTTACGACGATCAAGAGTGTACCTGATGGTTTTCCCATATAATTACTTCTAACTGCCACAAACAGAATGACAAAATATATGAAAAAGTCAATAAAATGTTTACAACTATACCAAAAGATATCCCTAAGAAACAGAATAAAATAGTAAGATTTAACAGAAGAGAGCTTGCGGAGCATAATTGGATGCAGCAAACTACTCAAACATTGAAACGAATTAGCACAATCGGATTTGGATTTGGTAAAAGAGTTTGATGGACAAAGAGTGTTCACGTTTTAGATGCTACTTGAACATTGCCGGCTATGGTTTTACTGTAAATGAGGTTTTTATACACTTTAGAATCAATTTAGCACTTAATTTATTGTAATGTCCTCTATAATATAACTACTAATTACAAAAATTCAATTTTGGTAATAAAATAGTTGGTCCAGTGTAGTTAATAAAATTCTCTTATAGTTTAGCAAATTTGGACTTATCAAACTTGATAGTTTAATCATTTTAGATTTGTTAAGCTCAAATTGTATACAGTTCGCTCTTTTCTTCATTGCTATTAATTCAGAAGATGGGAAGGTTAATTAATTTGATTCGGGAAGCTCTGTATAGTTAATTATTGATAGCTCAGGTAAGATTTTAATGGTCTGCAGTTTCTTCTGTTACAAAAAACGATCGTTATAAATTGTCTCAAAACGCCTGCGTTCATTACTCTGAAATTTCCTTAAATGTTTCACCATCACTTTCCATTTGGAAAAAGTTCTCACAAATTGGCACCATCAACTGTCAATACAGTTAAGAAATGTCATAGTCATTTAAAATACTTGTTGCCCCTAGGAATCCTCCATTGAACTTTGTTTTGTAGTTTTGGCGATATGAAAGCTGGCCAACATATAATGAACGTTACCAAATCACGCGTAATGCGGTTGCTGTTGTTACTGGTTATGTCAACAACACCAACAACAACAATGATGACATTATTGTAATATTAACTAAACAAAATGATAGAAATTTGTCAACATTATCATAATTAATCAAATTGATGCAGGCGTCAGCGTTTTTTTTTTTTTTTTTTTTTTTTTTTGTTCCTGTTCTTTATTTGTGTTGGTCCCAGTTTAATGACGGCATTCAGCCACACCAAGGAAAGCACAAAGCGATAAGTCTAGAGGGGGACTTAATAATTAATCGCCTGCATAACAAATAACGAAAATGCGGCGTTTATAAAAAAAGTGATAATATCGAATTCAAGCATTTGGAGGGGAAGATGGAGGAGTACGAGAACTACGAACGAAATAATGAATATAATTAATTATTATTTTTATCTAGCTTTTTTGTTCTCCGTGGAGAGATATTTATGTTACCCCAACAATAAGGGCGTCATAGACAAGAACATTCATTTACCACCAATTATTTATAACCCTTACAATAACCATTGTCGTCTCTATTCGTCGCAAAGCGATTACACGACATTTGTAAAGTTTATCGATAATTTCAGGTAACTTCATTAAAATGCCTCATGGGTGGTCACACAAACATTACGGGTCGATCGTACCTAAACTATGGCTAAAATCGAAATTTATCAATGTTGGCTTAAGACGAAGCTAAACCAATCCAATCAACTAACTAGTCAACCAAACAGACAGCCTGCCTATATTCTTCCAATCTATTACAAAGCTATTTATTGTTGTTGCTTGTTACTTTTGTTCTATAAATCTTCGTCCTTAAGAACAGGCACAGGCACAGAAAAAAATTAAACAAACAGAAAACTGGAAAGAAACTTCAAGCTAACACACACACACACACTCACACCTTACCAAATATTTGTTGCAAGTTGTTGGCGTTTTGCTAAAAGTACACTCGCTCATTCACTCACTGGCTCGTTCGTCCATTTGTCCTCTTTCTATCTATCAGATGTCTGGTGCGGTAAGTCCGTCCCGCCGGCCCTGCTTCTGGCATTTTGTTGGTGGTTTCAATTTCTCAGCTATCAGCGAAATAAAAGGAAAAAGTTCGCTGTTAAAGGTTGTGTCGCCGCAGTAGTGTTGGTTCAAGTTCGGGTTCCAGTACTATCACTAATTGTACAATACAGTGGTTTGCAAGTAATGTTTTCCCGAAAATTAGCAACTAATGTAATCAGTGTTGCCATGAAAACAAGTCAAAACTATCGCAAAATAAAAACCATAACAAAAAGAATTGTTGAAAAAAGCTATATATTTTTTTTAAGTAGTTTGAACTGAGGTTGATGAATTTTTATTGTGTTTTATAAGTTGAAACTTGAAACATAAGATCTCTGCTTATTCATAAAAGTCCTTGCAGGATAAGATATGTATTTAACAATCAATTCTACTCGAGAATTCATAAGAGTTATAAAATAGTATAACCTCACTTTCATTTCCCTTCCTTTTGCCATTAGATTGAATTATCTTAAGACAAATCTGTACACATAATTATTCACAATTAGAGTATCTTCCAAATCGATAAAACAATTTTTGTGGCCAGAGACTGAATGACCCTTCTTTTCTGAAACCAAATTTTTGATTAACAGGTCATTTGCTTCGGTTAATATGTTTAAAGATCTGAATAATATGTTAATATTTGTGAAATAATCTATGGCAAATGGTTATTTGAAAACCATATTCAACAGACCGGTCCACATTTGACCCGATGCGTTGAAATTTTGTCGATATTTTTTACACAGTATGAACTTTAAGTGATTTTACTCATTGGAATAAATATGATGTTTCAAAATTTGTCAAAAACAGTCAAGTTCTTTTATGATTCTACCATAAACTTTAACATTGAACGCATCCACAACATCAGGCAGTGAAAGGAATCGCTTAACTTAGTACAGCAAATAAAAAACTTTAATTAAGAAATGTGTGTTATTTCAGATAAATATATTTAGTCAAGCCTTATGCATGATTCGATTATGGGGTGGAATCTATCAAAATGCTAACATAACTTTAATTTAAAATCCGATTTTGCCTAAAAATATCAATCAACAAGGCCAAGATATTGTATGAACTTTTTTACTAATATTGGCGTTTTATTACTAAATTTATCAAATTTTCATTGATTTGTACTAAATAGGGAAGGGCCAAAAAGAACGGGTTTAGACGAAACCCGATTATTTAATTAGGGCATCTGTAGCAATTTGGTTTTAGTGCCGCTCTTGAGGTGCTAGAGGTATCTTATAGTTTTTCGTATTCGATTATAGTTCATGTGGAGACAAATGAAGTATAAAGTTTTCTAGTTTCAAGTTTTTGTTTGAATTACTTATACCTTTTCTATTTCGTAAAAATTTCTCCAAACTATTTCACAACAAAATACAGGAAGTTTCGATCTATCTCCGTGTACAGTGGCGCAAAAACTGCGATTATCAATTCTTAGTTAATCAAGCAGATCCATATTTTCAACACAGCTAGATCTTTTCGCAGTCATATAGTATTCCTGCAGTAACTTTTAGTAAAATTATATTAGACTTTTTTATGCTGACATACGTTTTAATAACGTACTAAAAAAATTACGAAAAAAGTCGGGAAGAAAGCTTAAAGGTAAATCCAATTTTTGTCCATTAAACAAGTTGAAAAAAACTAAATGCAGCGGGGAAAAAGCTAAATTGGCAACACTGAACGCAATGCCATAGAGAATAAATTATTTGGATGGGGAAACTCTGTGAATAATCGAAAAATATGACACCGTTGCTGCTCTCAAATCATGCCAACTATTTTCAAAACAATGCAACTTCCATTCAATTTGGATAAATCTTGGTCTAGAAGCACATTGTTGCCATTTATTTGCACAAATATGGAACATGTAATGAATGAGAACATAAAATGCACTTCAGTCGCTCTCTGCCAATCGGTTTGAGATGATGGGATAGCAGAAGTTGAGGTATGCTTCAAGTGCATTCGGAATTGCGGGTTGATACATAATATTGACATACTTTTTTTAACATATTTAGAAATTGAAAGTTCTCTTAATAAGGCCAAACTCCTCGAAAACATCATTGTTAGTTGGAAAGTGTTGTTAGCAAAAAATTGGAATTTCACTCAAAACTTGAGCTAAATTTTTTATCCGGATGCGATTTCAGAGACCTCTAGACATTTATCCGCACGCTCTATGGGGATCTGTTAAATCCTAGTCTGTGGTAATACTCATTTAGGATAATGAAAGTCCTAACAAATTCATTGTAAACTGGGCTCATTATTATAATTTTAATGGGCGGGTCGAGAATGCTCTATTCTCTTATTAAATGCATCGAATTGTCTCGTTTGTGCACTGAAAAATCTATTTATTTTATCACAGCGATCACAATGAGGGCGGCCCTATTGGCCCAATTTTTCCACTTGTGACATGGACGGTTGATTGGCGTTGTGAACAATTTACCGATCCCTCGCCAGATAAGTGGACGCTTCCAAGATGCCATTTTCAGAGTGGCTGATGAATGTTGCTACAATAAGAAAAACAAATAACTTTCCTGTGATTTTATATTAACTATTCTTTCTTGTTAATTTAAAAAATAACGTATTTTTATTAAATGGTTTTGACGACTTTAAATGACGTCAGCGGCCACTGACATGACGTCCACATAACACATAATAATGAAACGAATTTCATAAAGTATGAATAACTTTAAATTATCAACCGAATCACTTCACAAATTGGGCAAATTTCAATTGTAATTTTAAATTAGTATGGTGCTGTATCCACGCCCCTTTTAGTATCTCCTGTCCTATTTTGCAATCATTTGTACTGAACGCCTTGCCTTTTATGAATTAAGTTTTGAGAATGAAAAGGGTTGATTCTTGCCATACCCCTTCTTGTACCTTCCGAACAAATTCATTGGTTTATTGAAATTTAATTGTTTCTAATTTTCTCTAATAATTAGCATTGCATGGCAAGAAAATTGACCGAATAACTTTCTCTGATTCCATGCCGTCTCGTTGTACAGTATTTTTATTTGAGCCATTAAAATGAAACAGCCAAAGCAGTGGACAAGAATCCATTTGCAGGCAAGGCCACGGCGTCTGTTTCTTGGAGATGCGCATGGGATTATTTTTATTGATTATCTTCTGAAAAGAAAAATCATCAACGGTGAATATTATGCTAATTTATTGCAACGTTTAGGTGATGAAATTATGGAAAAAGACCGCATTTGGCGAAAAGGAAAGTGTTGTTTTATCAAGTCAATGTTACATTTTACACATCCTCTATTTCGATAGCCACAATTAATGAATTATTCGCCAGATTTAGCTCCCTCGGACTATTTTATGTTTCCAAACTTGAAAAAATGGTTCGGTGGTAAAAGATTTGAAAACAATGAAGAAGTGGAGTGTGCAGTTGATGGCTATTTTGAGGAGATTGCCAGTTCTTTCTATAAACAGGGCATAGAAGCTATTGAATATCGCTGTTAGAAGTGGGAGACTATGTTGAAAAATAAAGAATAAGTTTCCCAATTTTTTTTTGTAGTTTCTTTGTTATGCCGGCTAGTTGTGGACTCGCCCTTGTATGTAAGTCAGTTCTCCTAACTGAAATTTCTGTACTGATTCTTTAAAATCTTGGTATACCCATCTGCATAATTTCTTATATGAAGGAAAATGATTGTAATGCAATTATTAAAGTAGAAATTGGTCTGTCTTTATCTATAATATTATAAAAAATAAACAAACCGAAATTCGATGTGGTCAACTGCAACCAGTTTGTTGCAGTTGCTCTATTGCAAACCCTCACCTCCAAATCACTGTGCATTGGCGGTGGCGGCGGCTGATTGTTGCTGCAACTCAGTCATCAGGCTAAGAGGCAACTTAATATTGGAGAGTACAAACAAGGGCCCTTTGATGTGGTCGCGCCTGGCGTCTTTATTATCTTTTATGATAACGTATGTCAGCGTCATCAGCGCTGTGGCGAACGCTTTAGGCGAGGTTAGTTGAACTGCTTGCAGTTTGCTTCAGCTCATTGGTCCCCCTTAGTATCTTTGTCCACCGGTAGGTTAGTCAGTTGTGGTTGGTTGGTTGAATGGTTATATGGACTGATAAGAAAAAGACATTTTAGTTAAATCGAACTTTAAGTTAACTAAGACCAAGCGACCTTAATGCAGTTAATACACTCTCTCATATCTCTGGCTGACCATTATAAAACATTAAAATTTTGTAAGGAATGCAAGTTGCGCGATAACAATTGCTTCACATCATCATCATCATCATCATCTCACAAAGGAGAGAGACGAGAAAGCTTTTTAATGACTCAAATGATACTGTAGTTATCGATACATTTGCCTTTTTTATTCTCTTAGGCATTAAGGAGAATATGATTTCAATGACTACAAGTTTATTATAGAAATCGTTTAGCAAGTAATGGAATTCTACAATTTATGTCGTTCTTACAACTAATTTTCGGCAGAAGCAAAATATCATGGGAAGGTGACAACCCAATCACGTCTTGCTATAAAACTCCTTACTGATTTTTAATCTCCTGCTCCCAACTGCAATATATCCTTGAAGTATTAATCCTTTTCTCTACATGCATCTTTTGCCCCTCAAGCTCGAAAGCATAAACTTATCGTATAAGGACGTTCACGAAAAGAATGAACAAATTTATTATATGATAACAAAAAATAACTTAATGAACTCAAGTAAATATTCATCATTAACACATTTATCTTCTTATGCCATTAAGGAGTTCTGCAGGCTCAACAAACAACACAGAGACATCCTTAATGCCATTACCAACAAAGTGCCAGGGCACAACAGACAGCCGCAGAGTCAGCAAATGCTGCACAGTAGAAAATTTGCGAAAATATTTTGGAAAATATTATGGAACTAAGTATTCTTTTTGTGAATTGTAGACCTCATAAGGAAAGTCATACAAGTGCTCCTGATAACCTGCTGGAAGTTAAAATTAGCATAATTCTGATTTGAAATAACTCGATCTTTTTAGTCACCACATTTAACGCAGTAGCATTAAATATTTCTCGCATGAGGATGCCACAGATATTTGCTGTGATTCCGAGTTAGCTTTAATTTCTAAAATATAAAAGTTCGATACCACTGAAAAGTTTTCTTACCATTAGAAAAGTGGATCCTTTGGGGCTTCTAAATATAAAATTTTCTTATCCACTAATTTTAATTTATTTTGATTTTTTTTTTTTTTTTTTTTTTGTAATTTTTTAGCCAATTTGAAATTTCGTCCCAAATTTATATAAATCTACGCTCACATGCAAAACCGAAATATCTCGTTATAGATATTTTGAGATATTCAGTGTTTATAAAAAAATCATAATTATGGATGTTTGTTATGTTGTTTCGATATAATTATGTTGTTTCGAAATATAAAGTATTGTAAAAAAGAAATGCACTATTTTCCCAACAGATTGTATATCGCGCTCTATAGATGTGATCGGTTTACACTAGATGGCGTTAGAAAAATAGGGTTTCTTTCTCAAAAAACTACTCAGACTGTAATGAATAATAGAAATCACCAAATACGGCCATAATGTAAGCACTGTTTCCATTGCCCAGGATCCAAACATTGTTTGGAACTCAAATAAGGCTGGATGGAAGAGAAGCTCGATGTATAGGTGCGACACAAAACCCATCATGGACCGAATCGATGTCTGTCACTTGTAACAATGTCACATGAAAACGGTTGTAGTCGAGTCGCGGTGAACCGGCGCAAGGCGGACAACACAGTATTGACAATCAGGAAGTTTTTGGTGTGTGTTTGGTGGGATAGGCAGGGGATCATGAACTACCGTCAAACTTTTGATTTGGACCTATACTATGGACAATTGGATGCCCTGAAGGAAGCAACTGCCCAGAAGCGCTCAGTTGTGACCAATAGAAAAGGAGTTGTGTTCCATCAAGACAACGCCAAGCCCCACACACTGCCAAAAGTTCTGGGAGCTTGATTAGGAAGTTCTTATACATCCACCTTACAGTCCAGACCTGACACCAAGTTATTACTACTTGTTCCAGACTATGACGAGTAATTTTGCTGGTGAAAAGTACGCGTCAAGAGAAGCTTGTAAAAATTGATTGTACCAGTTTTTAGACAATAAAGATGAAGGTTTCTATGACAGAGGCATAAAGAAATTCACTTTAAAATTATAATAGCCTATGGAACAAACCGGTGTATATTTCGCTTAAATCGATGTATTTGGAATGTTTTAGCAGCTTTCGATGTATTTGAAATGTTTTAGAAGCTTTCAATACCAACACATAATTAACAAATACTGACGGCCAAGTTGGAGATTTATTTCATACAATAAATGCAACTAAAAGTATTTATAGGATAATAACAAAATGTGCGGACGAATGAAAGTACGGCAAGATCAACAATATTTGACGATGAACTGAATGAACGACGAAACACAGGTCGGCTAAAATTACGTCCTGAGACCCTATCAAGAGGAATAACGTGTTGCGGCTTATAGTCGATAGTCGACTCGATGACGCGGCCAGCAAAGTAGGTAAATACAGAGTGGCTGATTAATGTGGCTTCACCATCTCAATGACCGGTTTCTAGTTAATAAAAACAACACATTTTTGTTAGGTCTTTTTAATTAATTTTAAAAACAATTAAGTTTAAGTAATTTCCGTGCTTGGTATCGCATGTGTTGCAGCATTATTCATTACTGTCTGCAAATCGAATTAATTATTATTTAAATCTATTGGAATTTAGTGTTTCTTGAAATCAATTATTTGAGAATTTTGCTGTAATTCTGCTATAAAAACCATAATCTTGTCGAAACCACACAGAGTTGGAAAGAGTTCTCTTCCACCGTTCGTCAGCCACCCTGTATGTTCAACGAATAAACATGACTCTAAACGTAAGTCAGAGAAACATTACATTTCTCTCATTCTACATTTTACATGGTCATTTAACATAATTTAATTCATTTACAATACTCTTCCAGAATCGAAAAATAATAAAAAAAATTCAGTCTTATCGAGTACTCGTAAGTTGTATTAGCTATAAATCAATAGATCTTTACAAACACTGTACTGGCTTTGATAGGAAATTAATCCAGGTTTAATCTCTGGCGGTGTTGTTGTGATACAACTTAGTAGAGAGATAGTGGACTATATATGGGATTGGTTTGGAGTTGATTGATTGAGGGCCAATTCTTACGTGCCGGGCAGTAACTTCTGGGCTAAAGAATTGGTGGGCTTAGAATAATTGCATAATTTCTCAGAGTTGAGAAATTATACAATTAAATTTAAGTTTTAATATATATAAAATACATAAAAAGAGGGGGAGATAGAAAAAATGCATATGAATTGGAGTTAATTCAATGTGTTTATTTTCTGAGATTGAGATGCTCACCGTGCGAGTTGTGCTGCAAAAATAGCTGATTTTGCATCAGCAACTTTGCTGGTAACATTGGATTTTCCATTTTCCTTTTTTCATATTTTCTTCAGCTTACAGTAAATTATTCACAATAATCATTGGGATATTTATCGATAATTACTTAGATTGGTTTTAGTTTTAATAAGAACGTTATCTTTTATAATATTTAAATTTCATATTTTCATTAAATTCAAAATTAATTCATTAAACTTAGAAGCAAGTATAAACTTGGAGGTTTATACAAATACATTGAAGGTAATTTCTTTAAATCCAGCATGACCCCATTTTAAAGTATTAATTTTCCATGATACGTTCCAGACTACATTTTCCGTTGCCCTACAGCAAATAGTTTAGAGACTTGACATCGCATAATATTGCCATGCATTGTTTGAACGAAATGAAGTCGAGATTACGGGCTTCAGTTTGGTATGTTTGGTATTCCAATATCAAACAACAATGAACAGAACCAACACTGAAGTTTGACAGTTTGATCTGTCACTGCTGTAAAATTATTTCTAATGAATGACCTCATCCATATATTATAAAAGAAATAATAATTTCGCACGACTCTGGACTCGCCCAACCACCCTCAATACTTTTGTTTCGCAATAATATACGAGTGGTGACTGGGCGTGGTACGGTGGTTATAGCACGCGGCCATCATGTATATGATTGTGGATTCGAATTCCGATACAATCACAAAACCCTTCTCTAAGCGGCGGTCGAGTAATCGAAAAGTCTGGTAAAAGCTTCTCAAGCTGACGTTCGGAAGCAGTAGGCCTTGTTTAAAGAGTGTACAAATTAACTACATGTAAGCGTGCAGAATGTGTGATCCCACATTCATAGAATGTAATGGAATTTTTTAATTATAATTGAGTAAAAATGATTGAAACATGGAATGGAAAACATAAATAGCGGGGCCCCCATCCTCTATTATGGTCAAAGTGGAAGTTTTCTAATTTTAACAGAACTACACGAAATCGTTAATATATTATTTGATGAGTATTTGAAACACCCATCGAACTCCTTGTTTATTAATTGGACTCTCATGCTGGCTCATAGAATTCGTTAATCAATTTTTCATAAAACTCCTCACTGTGCCTCACATGCAACATGCAACACATCTGAGTCAGCAATAACCTTGATACTCATTCGTCTTGTGTAAACACTGTCATTTTATGAATATCAAACAACGACTACCAATAACAACAGCAACGACAATATTTAAGGACAACAAACAGGGTCTCGCTCAGAGCAGTTTACAGTGGAAGGATACGCGCGCATCTAAGCCCCAGCATCAGCCATGCGAGCAGCCAACCAGCTAGCAATAGTTTATTTGCAGCGAGCGATATAAGCAAATGTAGATAAAACTTCAAGCAAAAATTATTCATATTAACTCGTGCATAGAATGATATGACAAGGGTGTAATAGCCAACCAGATATAGCCCCTCATCCCCATATCCTTTATCCTTTTCCTACATTTGAACACTGTAAAATACTAAGTCTAAACTAAACACTCACATAAAGAAGGTTGGAAATTGCGGGGTGTAGTATCAAAAGTTATACATATAAGTGCCCACACACACACACACACACATACGAGAACACATGATTTGGAGAATATTACTATTATCAGGCGAGTTACAATTTTATAACCCAAAATTTTATGAAACGTAAAACTTAAGATATCCTTGTACTAACATTCACACATGCCGCCACCTTATGCAAGGATACATGTGCAATAGCAACAAATAAAAAATGCAATGATATCATACTCTTTGCCGCATATGCAGATTTATGTACAATGATGTGTATGCACACACATATATATATATATATATATATATATATATATATATATATATAAATATGCCCAAAATGCCATAAGGCATTAAGACGGAGGAGGATTCGACATTAAGAAACAAATAGGTTTTGGAAGAGGTTGGTCCATGAATGATAAAGATAATTTTGCATGAAAGAAAATTAAATGAAATTATTATTTCATTATTGTGCGAAATTCATTTTTTTGGGTCTACAGTTCCTTTATGAAATTGTGGCCTTAGATGTTAAAATGTAGACCAGTTTCCGAGACAGAGGTTAAGTTTGTATTTTTTAAATTACAAAAAAAAAAAAAATATAGTCAATTCGCTAAATTTCAATTATCTTCAAATGCACTGAGCCGATTTCAAAATTGTGTCTATGAAGTTTGTACTGTACTCTTTATGGTACTTTAAAATCCTTTAAAAAGTACTATCCCTAAGGTGAATTTCACTCAATTTATGTATGAGTGAATATGAATGTTATGCATAAATATGTCTATGCTAATGTGAAATTATGACATAAGAAAATATGATTAAGGATACCGTTATGTTTAAATATAAACAGACGAAATTGAGAAATAAAATCAATTATTAAGCATACTTTGGCCGATACAATTAGCTTGGCTTTTAATTGCAATATTAGCTCGCTAGACGACGCTGATTTTTTTAGTTACCAGTGGCTTTGAACTGAAAGAGCCGGTAAAACAAAGTAGGCAGGCCCTATAATATTTTAAACAAAAAAATACTTTCGCGCTGCACCCATCACAAGTTCAAAGTAATTACATTTCCTATCAAAAGCATCTGCAACAATTTTCAATCAAGCTATCAGTTTAAGAGCTATTTATTAGATTGCCGGGGCTTTCGCATTATTTTTATCAAAATTTCAAAAAGGAAAAAAGAATCATTTTGCTGTGAATTACGACTTAGAAAAAATTGTTTATGGCAGTTTCTTGTTAAGGGAGCCAAATATGCCCTTGTCGATGAAAATTGGATCAAAAATGTATAATAGATTTTATAAATATATTTTATAGGAATTTCCTTCCCCAAATTTTAAGATTTATAAACAATTATACAGTTTAATTTCAAATAAATTATTAACGTGGGTTCAATCCCTGGTACGGCCATTTATCCTTCTTTGTGTGACGAATACTTCAAGCAGTCCAGAAATTTGCCACAGGTCAGAATTTTTCGGATTTTATTTCAAATACCTTTACTAGAATGTGGGGGCTTATTATACGATTGATCAGAAAACTTACGTAGTAGGTCTGCAACACAGCATGGCTGCGTACTTAGGAGAGATTTTTTAGAGGCTACAATGGGTCACACAAAGGGATATAAAGGGCATCCCGATACACTTGTCGAACTCAAATGCATACTCAAGCGCACGAGAACGTTGGTTATGATCCCGTCTTTCTAATTTCTACTTTTTTAACTTTTTTTTATTAAAAGTTATTTCTGACAATTATTTTTGATTTTTATTATGTTGCTCAGAAGTAAAAATTATATTTAAGAAATAAGCTGAAAACCGCAACATATCGCCAAATTCACTGCAACTGACGTGGCGTTGGTCGACTGAAATAACATTTTGGGAAAGCAATAAAAGTTGACACACATATTTTGATTGATCAACTGGATCCTATACAGGTTGTCCGTCGGGAAGGTATACTACTTTGTTTGTTTATAATTTTTGATTAAATGAAAGAGAATGAATCTTATATTGATAAATGTTTTATTTAATGTCGGCAATTATGTATGGAATACAATATCAGATAAATGTCCGCCTCGGTTAGCCTAACAAATGAGAGGCATTTTGAGCACATTTTACATTCATTACATTCTCACACATTTCACGCGATATTTCATTAATTTCATCACGAATATTTTGTTTGAGTTGCTCATGCGTTTCTGGTTTGTTTGCATAAACCTTGCTTTTCAGACATCCCCACAGAAAGAAGTCCGGAGCTGTCAAATCAGGCTTCCGTGGAGGCCAATCAACATCACCATTTCTTGAAATAACTTGTTGTGGAAAGAGATCTCGCAGTAATTCCATTGTAATCCTGACTGTATGCGATGTTGCACCGTCGTGTTGATACCACATGTTAATCAAGCCCAAAGCATGCAGTTGTGGCGTTAAGAAGTTCCCATTGGCAGTTACCGTTATGCCGTTTTCAGTTTCAAAGAAGTAACGTCCAATGATTCCTCCTGACGAAATTGAACACCAGACTGTCACTTTTAATGGGTGCAAAGGTGACTGATGAATAATTTGAGGGTTTTCCATTGCCCAGAACCGACTATTCTGTTTATTCACATATCAATTCAAATGAAAATGTGCCTCGTCACTCATTATGATTCTTTCATGAAAATCGGAGTTGCCGTGGGCGAGCTGTAACATCTTATTAGCATATGTACGGCGGCGTTAATGGTCTTGTGGAAGAAGCTCTTGTGTCAACTGAATCTTAAATGAAAACAAATGCAAATCCTTGTGCAATATTGTGGCTAAAGTTGTTCTTTGAAGCCCAAGCTACTGAGCACGGCGTCGAATTGAGGTTGATGGATTGTTTTGAACACATTCTTAAGCAGCAGTAATATTTTTAGTCGATCTTGCAGTACGTTGTGGTCCATGCTTGGCCCTATTAGCTACAGACCCTCTTTCTTCGAAATCATTCACTACACGATAAATAGTGCGTCTGGTTGCCACGTTGTTTCTCCCAAAAATTTCATCTAACTTTCTCATCGTCACAGTAATCGATGATTGATTTTGATAAAATGTTTTAACGATTAAAACACGTTGGTTTATCGAATATTTTTCCATAATAAATTTGCCACGTCTCTACTTCACGACTGCCAAATATGAACTGTCAAAACTAATGTTTACCAAAACGGCGGCAAAACAAAATAGTGCACCTTCCCGTGACTTATCAGATTTTTCGATTATTCCATGTTTTCGCTAGACTCATCAAGAAATGGTACCACGGCCAACAGCAAATGGCTGGAACTGAAAGCGAGATAATGGCAGCATACATTTCCCTTACGGCACGTGCGCGTAGGGGTATAAGCTGCAAAATGAGGGAGCAGCGGTAACATCAGCTAAAAGAAACGGCTGATGGTAAAATGATGAATTAGGAATGTACAATAGTTTGTTAGCGTGAGCTCGGGATCCTTTTACGCCATAGTAATTTTTCCAACACTCTACTTTTAGATGATAAAAAACTTAAGGGAAATGCAGTAAAAGTGGCATAATCTTCTGGACCAAACGTCTAACTCTAAATTCATAATTTATTCATATTCATTCACAATTCATAATTCATTCATTCGTGTGCGCTAATTGTATGATGGCGAAGGAAAAAAATTTTTCAAAACTTCTATCTTTGGGGATTCAAACAGAAAAGTAAGAGACGAAAATAGCACCACCATCTATTATAAACGGCTGAAGCTAAGATCATGATAAACGCGATGGAGCGAGATTTGTGCGTCTAATAGGGTCCAGGACAGGGCACTATCTTGTGTTCCCTTCAACATAATTATTAAGATGACAATGAGGAAAGCTGTAATGAATACGATTGACACGATATTTAATAAAAGCTGCATGACACATGCGTACGCTTGCAATACTGCCATCAGATATAACTGCAGCCTTCTCAAGCATTAAAAAGGAGAATTATTTTGCTCTGTGCACGAAAACAAAGCCAATACACACGCTTTTAAAGTTCTTACACATGGGACTTATTTTATATGTATTTGCGACATCCAGCACCCCTTTGGAGAACTCAGACTAATCCCGGAAGGATCAGTGGAAGCACCTTAGAGACAATGAGCATATCCCCTTGCAAAAATTTCTCAGGGCTTGCGCTTCCTTTCTCAGCCAAAGTACATTTGAAGTCACTGGTATGAAGTGAACTTCCTCCCGGTTAGGAGCGAGGCCTATCTAAACACCTCAACCTAATCGGCGAAGAACAGTGTTTTCCAAGTTTCCGCATCACTTTCAGGGGAAACTGAAGTAACGCAAGACCACTGAAAACACGTGTTCTGGCAACCACAGTCAGCACGATGCTCCCACAAGGGGTCCTACGCTACGATCAGGCAAGAACAAATAGTTCTTGGGCCCCTGATCTGCCGTGCTACTCTGGTCAGAGTTTCGCAGTTTCGCTACATCAAAGCTCGCATGAAACTGGTCGTCCATCGTATACGTTTACACGAAATGCAAACATGCACCTGCAAGAGAAGAAGAGAATAGCGAATACAGCACAGTAGAGACAGCTCCCATTAAAACTTGCAGGGCATCCGTGGAAATCGTTCTATATTGAGATGATAATAAGGAAAGCTATAATTAATACAACTGGCACGACTAGCAAGTGGTATTGCCATAAGAGGTCGAAAATGGCGAGATGTACTGCAACCTCTTCAAGCATTGAGAATGAGGCTAGTCGATAGGCTAGTCGATTGGGATGTTGTGTGAATATATTTTAAATCGATAAATAATTTCTGTTTCTGCCGCATCATCAACATCAATAAATGTAATTACGTCAAGACTGTTGCATGCAAATAGGCTACCTTGGACTAAACAATAACAAAGCCCTCTCTCGACAAATAAGAATACAACTGCAGTAAATATTACGCCCTTCCATTGCAGCTGAAAATCTCACAATGTTGAGGTCCACTCTAGATAAAATCCTAACAACACATATCGATCCTTGATTGTAAACAATCGAATTTAACCATTAATTAACCTTACTCAACTATTGCATTTTCGTAGACGTGAAATGATAATACTATCCCTCGTAAAAATGCACAATCACATCTGCACTTAAGGACACTTTCACACGCATACATTCATTTGCTC
>JAHXMU010021459.1:0-15168 GCA_019455685.1 Philornis downsi
GTTTGAAAATAACCACAAACAACCGAAGTTGTTTAATTTCATAAGTCATACGCAAAAACTGATTAAATTCCATTTTAATAATAATTTTAATTGGTAAATAATTCCATTGAATTGTTCATCAATTAACAATTACGTTTTGTGCAAGTTCAAATTTCTTTACGTTTCCTGTATTTTATAATAGTGGCAAACAATTCCACAGAATTGTTTACCAAAATAATTATTTCACAGACAAACCAAAAGAGCTAAGAATGACATTGTTTTGAAATAATTAATTTAGTTTAACGTAATTTATGTCCCCAAAACTTTTCTTATTATTTTTTCTATGCCACTGGCATTTTGGGACAAATTATAATTGTTATACCATAAGATCATAAAAGTGTATGATAACAAAAGGAAAATTAACTGTCAACCATCGTATGATTTTGCACCTGCTTATTGTTGTTGTTGCAATGCAAGCATTGATTTTGTCATTACAATGTAATTGCTGTTGCTTAGCGAGGTTGCTTAATGAGTTGTGCATCAACCAAAACTTACGTGTATTTTGATTGGAATTGGAATGTCAGCATCGTTCAATAAAGTGATACGCGTATATATTTAGGAAAGTACAGTACACAGTCATTGTTTATTTTAACTTCCATCATTGGACTATAATATTTATAAGCCCAATTCATCACCATAAGTTTTTTTGGTTCTTTTCGCCAAAGGATTCTTTAATTTGGATTATTGCCGTAAAATCAAGTTTTTTTGGACAATGCCGACTATCAATATTCGTATTCGTTCCGGAATCACACGCAGTTATACCTAGTGCACTAAAATAGATGAAAGTACTTTAGAGGAGTTGGAGACTCGTCTATATACATATATATATAGTATATATATATATAGTATACTCAGTTTGTGGGAATTCGAGCCAGAACAAGCAGCAACATCTCCACCATCAAGAGCAGAAGGAGGGGAAGCAGTTACTGTTGAAACATTTGAACAATATGAAGCTAAATATCTGCATATTAAAGGCAATAAGGAAGGGACAAACTCAAAAGCAGATTCGGCAGACCGTATTTGTGTGCATATTCATATATAAAAACCTTCTTAAAACTACCTTCTATGTCCACCACAAGTCACAAGGCTCTTCGTAAAATTATTGATGGTGCCGATGAATGTATTCGAGGTTTAAAGGCGGCTGACATGAATACCAGAGATCCATGGCTAATTTATTTGTTATTATCAAAACTTGACTCAGGTACTAGGCTACAGTGGTCGGAAGAAATAGGATCTAATACGGCTGTCACTATATACAAATTTTTTGAATTTTTGGAGACGAGGTATACATACACAGAATCAAATGGACTCGTAGTTTCAAACTCAGCTGGCTAAGTAGCTCCTATTCGTTCCAATGTTGCTCAAACAACAAGTTAATCATGTCTCAAGTGTAGACAACAACATAATCTACATCAATGTTCGGATTTTAAGAACCTTAGTACTGAAATGTGACGCAAATTTGTTAAAGAAATCTCTTTATGTTTTAATTGTTTGAAAGCAGGCCACAACTCCTCTCATTGCAGCTCGAAATTTCGTTGTCGGTCCTGTAACAATCGTCACCACACATTAGTTCACATTCAGCCTCAAAATTCTACAAATTTCGTGAGTAAATCGAAAGCATCCAATATTCACAAACGGAACTCTATGCAGTCAAACCACAACATCGTTCAACCCAGTATATCGGTTACAGATTCATTGCAATCAAAGCAATCATTTCGGGATTCTTCAACTTCTCAAAACACGGAACAAATGTGTACGCTTCCACACGGTTCGGTACTAAGTAATCACATCATGTCATCTCATTCATCACAAGTGGTATTACCCACAGCCATAGTTTGTATAAAAAATAATTTCGTCAAAATTCGTACCCTAATTGTCTCTGGGTCAAAAGTATCATTCATTACTGAAACGTGTGCCCAGGTATTGGGACACAAAAGAGCAAATGCTCGATTGTCAATTGCAGGAATAGGTTCCTCAAATGCTGGTATAACAAAAGGACAAGTCAATCTCAAAGTATATTCGTGTTTTAATTTGGATAATATCTCAGTAGATGCCTATAGGTATATTCTCAATCGAATTACTGCAGATATACCAGATTACCACTTCTTGAAAAAACAATGCTGATACAATATCGGCACTCAATCTTGCTGATCAAAATTTCAGTGTCTACGGTTCAATAGATCTTCTGTTAGGAGCTGATGTCGTATGGGCAGCTCTAAAAGATGGAAAATTTAATTTATCTCCTCCTGGGTTATGCGCAATTAATTCTATATTTGGTTGGATAATATCAGGCCAACTTAATACACCTTCTATTGGCTCAAGTATAAATTCGTATACGGTTTGGGCAAACATAGATCAAATGTTACAACAGTTTTGGGACATCAAACAGTACCCTGGTGAAAAAGATAACTTTGTTTCGGTTATCAACGATCCTGCTGAAATTCATTTCCGGTCTACGTATTCCAAAGGATTGAATGGCAAATATATTGTTGAATTACCCTTTAAAGTACCAAACCCAATATTTGATAATATGTTGACTGTAGCTATTTCTAGATTACGCACAATGGAAAGACGGCAATGAAAAAAATAGCAATTTAAAGACAGTGTATTTAGATTTTATGAAGGATTATGAATTACTTGAGCAAATGGAGATAATCCCAGATGATGAAATTGATATACATCCTCACTTCTATTTGGCCCACCATTCGGTGCTAAAACCAGATAGTAGCACTACCAAATTAAGGGTAGTATTTGATGGCTCTTTTAAAGACCATACTGGACAATCACTGAACGATAAGCTTTTGATCGGACCACCGATTCAACGAGATCTATTTGGAGTTTCGATTCGTTTTCGAAAGCATTTTTACGTCTTTACAGCTGACATAACGAAGATGTTTGACAAATTTGGATTTCTCCAAAACATAGAGACTACCAGAGGATAGTTTGGAGAAGTGATGCCAATGGCCCCATTCAACATTATCGCTTATATACAGTCACATATGGAACGTCATGTGCACCGTTCTTGTCTGTTCGTGTTTTACAACAATTAGCTATCGACAATCAATCAAACTATCCTATTGCGGCTTCAATTATATTGAACAACATTTACGTCGACGATGTTATGACAGGAGCAGAAAGTCTAAAAGATCTTCAACATGCAAAGGAAGAATTGGTTTTATTATTGGAATGTGGCGGTTTCATGCTCATAAAATGGAGTTCAAACTCGAAACAATTCATGCAGAACATTCCTAAGGACTGCTGTGAATCTGGTAAAGTGGAAAATGGTACTTTACACATCAAACTACTTGGACTTTATTGGAATCCCATATCTGACACACATTCGTTCCGGGTGACTACTAAAATGCATTCGGATCCTATAACTAAACGGAAAATTCTTTCAAACGTGTCTAGTATTTTTGATATTTTTGGGTTTTTGGTTCCGTCAATCATTTTGATGAAAATATTGCTGCAAAGGTTATGGTCAGTATAGATTTCATGGGATAATCCAATACCAGAACACGTCGCACAGGAATGGATTCGATTAAAGGATTCAATAAAATACTTTGAACAGCTTTATATTCCTCGTAACCATCATATGCATTCCGATTTTGAAATACATTGTTTTTGCGATGCATCCAGCGTTCCATATGCTGCAGTTATTTATTGTGTTCCCCTCGATAGTGGAAATATTAACATAGTTGCTGCAAAAACAAAAGTTGCACCCATTAAGGTGATATCTATTCCCAGAATGGAATTGTGCGCTGCAGCACTATTATGTCGTTTATATAAATCTGTGAAAGCTACACTCAATTTTGAAATAACAAAATTATACGCTTGGACGGATTCTCAGATAGTGCTGCACTGGCTTTCATCACCACCACAGAATTCAAAAATTTTTTTTCTCATAGAACGGAGGAAATATTATCAACTATACCTCGAAAACACTGGAATTACATAAATACCAAAGATAATTCAGCCGATTGCGCTTTGAGAGGTATACAGCCAAAAGAACTTTTAAGCAATGACTTGTGGTGGAATGGACCGCAGTGATTGAAATTTGAGGAATCAGAATGGCCAACAACAAAGTTTAAATACAATGAAGAAATTGACGCAGTTAAAGCTGAAAAACGAAAAACTGTACTATCTGCAACAACATACGAATCTCCTCTTCTTTTGAAACTTGCAGAAAAAATATCGAATTGGTATCGACTTCTACGCATCATAGCTTATGTACTACATTTCTGTAATCGTAACACAAAATTGAATTTTATTTCGTATCAAGAATTGTCTACAGTTAGATGTAAACTAATATCTTGTCTGCAGAAACTTTGTTTTCCAGATGCAATGAGATGTCTTCAAGAAAATCGAGCTTTACATAAAAATGGGAATCTTGTTAAACTTTCACCATTTCTTGATAGTGACGGTTCTCTTCGTGTAGGAGGGCAAATTCAAGAAGCGCCGGTTTCATACTACATAAAACATCCATCATCATTCCAAAGGGCCAAATAGCAAAATTGATAATACAAGATTTGCACATAAGATATTTACATGTTGGAGTTTCGGAATTATTTACAATCTTGCGTCAGCAGTACTGGGTTTTAGGAGCGAGAAATATGGTTCGATCTGTTGTATTTAAATGCAAACGTTGTTTCATGCTCCGACACTAAACATATCAACAGCTCATGGCCAACATTCTTACAGAAAGAGTCCAACGACACAGACCATTTTTCAACGCTGGGTGCGATTTCGCGGGACCCATCACTACCAAAATGACAAACTGTAAACGGCCAAGGGTGTGTAAGTCATATATAGCTTTTTATATATGCCTGTCGACCAAAGCACTGCATCTGCAACTTGTGAGTGATATCAGTTCTGAATCGCTTATTGATGCATTTAAAAGATTTACCTCACGCCGTGGAAAGTGTGGGAATTTATATGGCGATAATGGAACGAATTTTCATGGAGCACGCCGCGCTTTGACGGAAATTCATCAATTCATACTAAGCGAAGCTACAAATTCCGATATTCTCGGATCTTTAGCCAAAGATGGAACAACTTCGGTGTCATTTGGGAGTCAAATATTAAGTCTGTTAAACTACATCTAAAGAGAGTAGTAGGTACAACGCTGCTAAGTTTTGAGGAAATGTACACTGTTTTAACGAAAATTGAAGCCATTTTAAACAGCAGACCATTGTGTGCTATATCGAATCATGATCTTAATCCATTAACTCCATCTCATTTTATTATAGGAGAACCACTGACTTCTGTTTCAGAGCCAAACTGTCTCTCCTCTCCTTTACCAAGATTGAAGCATTGGAAGTTACTACAACAGATGGTACAAGGGTTTTGGAAAAGGTGGGCATCCGAATATATTACATCCTTGCAACAAGGTCCCAAGTGGCAACGTCAGCAACGAAATTTTGAAATTGACGATATCATTATACTAAAGGAACCAAATATACCACAAACTAGATGGCTGTTAGGAAAGGTAACAAAGGTACATCCTGGCAATGATGGAAAAGTGCGTGTGGTAACTAATTAAGTAATTATTAAGTAATTAAGACGCAGAAAAATATTTATACTCGTCCAGTCACCAAAATTGCTTTACTTCCAATTAACTGAAACCTTGTTTTAGGGCCGACAGTATGTTTTGAAATAATTAATTTAGTTTAACGTAATTGATGTCCCCAAAACTTTTCTTATTATTTATCTACGCCACTGACATTTTGGGACAAATTATACCATAAGTTATAAGTTATACCATAAGTTCATAAAAGTGTATGATAACAAAAGGAAAAATAACTGTCAACCATCGTATGATTTTGTACCTGCTAGTCTACTACTTATTGTTGTTGTTGCAATGCAAGCATTGATTTTGCCATTACAATGTAATTGCTGTTGCTTAGCGAGGTTGCTTCATGAGTTGTGCATCAACCAAAACTTACTTGTATTTTGATCATTGGAATGTCAGCATCGTTCAATAAAGTGATACGCGTATATATTTAGAAAAGTACAGTCCACAGTCGTTGTTTATTTTAACTTCCATCATTGGTCTATAATATTTATAGGTCCAATTCATCACCAGACATTTTTGCCTTTTGTGCAAGTTCAATTTCCGTTGTTACCAATAACTTTGTAAAAGTGGCAAACAATTCCACAGAATTGTTTCCCAAAATAATTAATTCACAGACATAACGAAAATGCTAAGAATGAGATTTTTCCAATATAAATAAAAGACCTTCCCAATTGGTAAGGGCAGCTCAGTCACGCCAGTTCAGTCAGTTCAGTTCGATGCAGTTGATGTAAAATAAATTAAAATAAAGAAATAAAGTGGTGTAAACAAATAAATAAAAATAAAGAAATACTTTTTTTTATAAAAATAAGAAAGAGATCCTTTAACTGTTAATCACACGTCACTTATTATTATTATTATTTCCGTTTCAATGGTTAATGGTTCGTAATCAATGGTTAAGCAAGTGATTTAGTTCCTAATCTAAAGCATAAGTGTATGTGGGATCAAATTTATGTTATCTGGAAAGTGAAGTCATAATTTGAGTAATTTAATAAAATTGAATTCATTTATTTTATAATAGAAAGCTCAAAATGCGCTATAACGTCTCAACATCTCTAAAATAATTTGGATTAATCTGATCTAATGATTTGGATTAATAAAATTTAATTCGAAACGAGCCTCGCAACTGCGGCCAATGCTGCAAAGAAACAGAATGAAGTTCCCAATGAAATTGATATAGAGGTGAACGTTGAACAGTACCTAACCAAAGGGAAACCAAAGGTAAAACGATCTTCCCCTTTAACCTTTTCATCCCTACCACCGAGGCGCACACGCTCCATTACCAAGATAGTCAATAAAAGATTATATCACAAGGTTAGCCCATTCCGCTGCTCAGTACCCTACATTCTACATTGCTGCCTCAATTCGCCAACACATATGTCTGCTCCCTTCACTCTACATCCTATAACATGCTATAATAGTCCCGGTCTGGATTCGCTCAGGTTAACGCCAACTTCGTTCCAAATTCATCCATTTCTACAATGTTTAATTTGCAAAGAAAAATTCTTTTACATCTTTTTTCAGACAAACACCCAGACACCCAATATAAATATACTAAACAACAATGCGGATCAGAGCTTTCGTAATATAAAAACCTCTAATTCACATTTTTCCCTTTTTCAAACTTGTAATTCGCTTGCTTCTTTGGAGCATCTACTCCATCTACCAATAATTGTTCTAATTCATCGGCTACTTCCACTCATCTAAATAATTAATTTACAAACAAAGTAAATGTTCGAGCTCCATCATCGTTGTAATTGTAATTGTATCAAATACACTATACAACTACATTTAACAAGGGCTATGATTAGGTTTAGGTAAATATTTGACATATCTAGTTAAATTTTAGTAATTTTTTATTACCTTATACCTTAGTTTTAACACTTACCTTCATCGCATTTACAATAACTTAGCACAAGAGTGCGCATTGGCCACGAGAGTTCGAAGCTGACAATGAATACCATTCTATAAATAGCTATAAATCTGTCAGCAGAAATCGGTTTGAAATAAGATACTTGTAGATACTTTATATATAGAAATGTAGTTGGAAAAACGCTTCTTATAGACACCTAACATAAAATGTGCCGTCGTAGATGATTCACTTACAGAAGTGTCTATGTAGGAACTTTTCATGCACAAAAGTGTCTCCGTAGGAAATTTTTATGAAGAAAAGTGTGTTCGCATAATCTTTTTATGTAAAAGGTACTTTTAATATTGAAAATTGTCTTCATACGAAATTTTCATTAGACAATTTGTCTTCATATAAAAATCTCATATAGGAATGCCATACTTTTCCTGACACACGGTGTCAACATATTGCACATTCTGTGCCAGATGCTACTAAACCCGTACTTAGATATGAGAAGAATCTCTGGTAAGATGGAGAATGTAGCATAGTTTCTGATGAAAAGGATTCTGCGTACAGGGCAACGCTACTTTTTAGATAGGAGAAGCGGTTATGAAAAGAGCGGGAGAGTGAAGATATAGAACGATACAGGGACAGAAATGAAGCCCGAAAATTCTACCGAAAGGTCAGTAGTAAAAGGTATGAAACAGGGTTCTCCACCTATCATAACCGTGAGAGAAATCTAGTCACAGAAGCTCAGAGTGTGCTGTAATTATGGAGATAGCATTTTAATAAGCTTCTAGTACCTGATGGCACCACCAGTAAAGAAATTATCCCAATTACTGACGATGGCATAAAATACCTATACTCAGAGCCAAAACGAGATCAGAAAAGCTGTATTGCGGCTTACAAATAACAAAGCCGCAGGCGCTGACCGGTGGCGATGATCTGATAAACAGTGTGCTTCAGCATCTAAATACGTTTTGGCTCGAAGAATGCATCCCCGATGATTGGAATTTGAATGTACTATATCCTGTTTCGCTATCAGTCTTTATCGCGGTATCAGTCTTTTACCCATTGCTTGCAAGGTCCTGCCGAGTGTGATAAGTGTGAAACTAAAGCCGATTCTAACTGAGCTAATTGGGCCTTACCAATATGGGTTTAGACCTGGCAAATCTACTACTGACCAGATATTCACACAACGGCAAATTATGGAGAAGAGTAAGAAAAAACAGATCGACTCATCTTTTCGTAGATTATAAAGATGCCTTTAACAGTGTCCACTTCCGAATTTGGCGTTCCCGCGAAGCTTATACGTTTTTGTAAGATGACGCTAACAGACACGAAATCTTCGTGAGCCTCTTTACACCTGACGAGAGTTTAGACAAGGCGGCAGCCTATCGTGCGACCTCTTCAACATACTGTTGGAGATGATTATGAGGAAAGCTGCAGTTAACACGACTGGCATCATCATAACAAGAGCCATATGCAGACGATATATACATATACATTATTTTCATTATTTTCAGAAAACTGCGAGATGCTACTGCAGCTTTCTCAAGCATTGAAAAGGAATCAGGAAAAGATGGGTCTTTTGAACAACGATAATTTTGGAATGGTGGTGAAATTCATCTACCTCGGTTCCACTGTAAACAAATCGAATGACGCCTGATGAAGGTTAAGAGGAGAGATTTGCTTGTTAACAGATGTTGATATGGGCTAACTAAGCGATTTAATGACGATTTCTCGACGAGCAAAAATCCGACTGTACTAGACGTAGGTCTTACCCGTCATGTTGTACGCATGGCGCATTGTAAACGGAGGGTATCGGCGTTGCATGAACAATGGGCTATAAGAGCTATATCCGACATTGACGTGGTCAAGCGTATCAGTGCATAACAATTACACAACAAATACTCCAGTACAAAAAGTTTTCAGCAACGAACTCGATGGACGGTGCAGAAAAGGGTGAACAAAACTACGTTGGAAGAACCAGGCTTTTAAAATGCTTTCGAAACTTGGTGTGACGAATGACAACATGACGAATTGGAGAAGAAGTACTTATAATTGCCAATGTGCGACGTATAATAGATAAGTGCGTCTATCTAAGTAAGTTAGCATGTGCACCAAGACAGAAATCCCATAAAGTGGATAAGGATGCTTTTCATGCTGTTACGGCTGTTATAACAGTAACTTGTGTGAGGTACCAAGGCGGCTCAAATTGTTAATAAAGTGGTACACGAAAGTTCAGAATTGTATTAAAACGTATGTTTATTATTTAAGTTCAAATTTCATTGTTTTAATATCTAAAAGCATTATAAAAAGTATTATCAATTTAATGGTTGTGTAAATCAACTTCCTTAATTCTGTCTTTCTCGGCGTTCAACTTGAAACTAAACAAAATGGCGATTTTCGAAAAAGCCATTACAGCTAAGAACGTAAGATCAAACGGGAATATGAACGCATAGAATTGATCGTAAAAAGACGTCACCAAGGCAAACATTATATGATGTTTACACTTTACATGTTTCATTTAAACATAAATAAAATTAATAAACTGAATATCAATTACACATAAAATAACGACTTTAAATTCAAAAATTCAAATTAACGACTTTAACATAAAATTAAAATAAAAGTAACGGAAATGCTGATTTACTCCGCAACATCCCGCCGCCCGTGAGTCGATCTGGGAGACTCACCAACACCAATATCCAAAACTGCTAATTTTGAAGCAGGACGTCGCAACCTGCCCACAGATGTCCTGACCATTGCCGAACACCCTTGCCACGTCCGAATCACATATTACCACAACATCTCCTATTTTTATTGGCTGCACTCGTTGATACCATTTTGTCCGTCGGACTAAATCCGGTAGGTACTCCAGCACCCAGCTTTTCCAAAAAGTCTGCTTAAGTTGTTGCAATATATGCCACTGCTTCCGGAAACAAACCTTTTCCCCTACTGCTGGAGTCTGCACTATATTTGGACATCCAAGAATAAAATGAATGGGTGTGAGCGGATCACTATCAGCGTTTTCAATTGGGAGGTGAGTTAGAGGACGAGAGTTAACTAAATTCTCCGCTTCTATCAATAAACTATTTAGTGTCTCGACCTGAGGAGTCTTTTCTTTAAGTGTATGTGTCAAAACGCTCTTTACACAACGAACCATCCTTTCCCATGCACCACCCGCGGAGGGATCAGCAGGAGTATTAAATACCCACTCTATGCCTCGCCTAGCTAATTCATTGCCAAGCCTGTTTTGAACCAACACAAAGTCTTCCTTGCTTGCACCTGTAAAATTCGTCCCTCTGTCGCTCCTTATTCGTACTGGAACACCTCTTCTATTTATGAAGTTCCTTATACATAAAATAGCTGCATCTGGTGACAAATCCCTAGCCAGTTCAAGGTGAATCGCTCTCGTTGTCATGCACGTAAAGAGTGCCACCCATCGTTTCTCACACCGGCGACCAACGGCAACGTTATATGGACCAAGGTAGTCAATACCCGTATATGTAAACGCTCTTAAATATGGAGTGAGGCGATCAGCAGGAAGCTGTCCCATCAGTGGAGGCTTTGGTACAGCACTTCTGTTTTTACATAGCTGAGAGTTCTTCTTTGCAGCTCTTACCAATTGCCTTATACAAGGAATCCAGAACTTCGAGCGAATAGCAGCACAAATTGATTCCTGATTTTGATGCATAAAATCCTCATGATATTGTTTGACGATCAGTTTAGTGATGACGTGACTCTTAATCATTATTATGGGTTCTCTTGTAGATGGAATAACGCAAACTGCATTATTAATGCGACCACAAACTCTTATTAGGCCATCTCCTCCAAGGTATGGATTTAATTTGTATATTGGGCTACTCTTTAAAATACCCTTTCCTGAGTTTAACAATCAAATCTCATTATAAAATACTTCTTTTTGAACCTTTTGACACAAAAATATTTCGGCCTGTTTTATTTCCTTGGACGTCAAATATGTTGAATAAACAGCTTTTGTATTTCGACGGAACATGAAGCCTTTAAAAACATTTACCGCTCGAAGCAACCATTCAAATTTTCTTAGCATCAAATAATACGTAGATCATAAGGAATCAAAGATTTCGTCTCAGTAATTGTTGTCAGAAATTTCGTGCGTACTTCGTCCTTATTTTGTTCATCAATGTTACTCGCGGGGAGCTCAGGCCATTGACATTCATCATCTTTTAAAAATTTAGGACCATTAAGCCATCGAGATGTTGATACATTACCAGAAAAATAATGTGGCCTTGTAGCGTCATCTGCCGGATTCTTGGAACCAGGTATCCACCTCCATTCATTTGGCTCAGATGATTTCAACACCTCTGCTATTCGATGTGATACAAATTGTTTGTAAATTCGGCAATCTGAATGGATATATTGTATCACTGTCTTTGAATCAGACCAGAACACAACTTTACGCGGATGAATGTCATGACCTGACACGATCGCCTCTTTCAAACGGATTCCAAGTACTGCAGCCTGTAGTTCCAAGCGAGGAATAGATAACGGTTTCAGCGGTGCACATTTTGATTTCCCGGCCACAAATTTTACATCAATTTGGCCATTTGAAACAATTCTCCAGTAGCCCACAACTGCAAATGCTACCTCACTGGCATCCACAAAAATGTGCAGGTCAATTATTGTTGACGGGTCGGAAAATTTTCGACTATAACACCTTTCGATTTGTACATTCTGCACATTTTGAAGTTCTACATACCACTCATACCACTTTTGTGAATTTTAGGCGGAATCGGTGTGTTCCAGTCCAGGCTGTGTCTCCATAGTTCCTGTAATATTAGCTTGGAGCGAATTACAATATCTGCCACAAATCCGAAAGGGTCAAATATAGACATCGTCAGGCTAAGAACCTCTCTTTTAGTTGGTATACAGCTACCATTCAATACGGCATCAGGCAATTTTGAAAATTTTAAAATAAAGCAAAATATGTCGTCCTTGGGGGACCAAAACAATCCCAATACTTTCTCCGTTAAACCTTCACCTTTACACAGACTTTGTAATTCAATAGTATCAGGCTCTTTTGGTTCAATAGATCCCACTAATTCAGCTGAGTTTGATACAAAACCTCTAAGCTCAAAGCCGGATTCTTTATTTATGACTATTACTCTTCGACAGACGTCTATTGCTTCAGCCACTGTATCAAAACTGTCGACGTAGTCGTCTACATAATGACATTCGACTATGGCTTCATATGCCCTTGGGTCACTCTCACCGGCAACAGCAGCAGCGTCAAACACTAAACGTATTTTATTTCCTTTGTTGGCATTCGCAATTACAAAATGCGGTAAGTACCAAGTAAGGTCATTTTCTGTGGCTGCTTCTTTCGGGGAAAGTTTTCTGGCATAATTCTTTGAAACATATTCATCAATTTTGTCATTATACCATTTGGCTAATTCCTCATTATGTTTCATCTTTGCTTCAGTACTTTGAAGCCTTTTATAAGCCATTGAATATGTTTCAATAAATGCCACCTTATCTGTTTTCCATAACAATCCCGTTTCGTACTGCGAGCCAATTTTTAAAGTTGTTTCTTTTAATATTTTCTCCGCTCTGATATCATCATCGGACACAACGGAGTTCACGGGCTTCATTCCAAACCCCTCTAGTGTAAAATACTCTGACACCTGTTTCTGCAAATCGTCATACACATCGGTATCTATTACGCACACTGTTGCTTCTGAGCTTTGTTCGTTGGAGCCATACAAAATGTTTCCCAGCAATGTTTGATGAACACAAAAATTGTCATCCAGATTAAGAATGTCGTGAGGACGTACAAGCCTCATATGCGGCAAGCCAATTAATAATTTCGGCGTGACATTCTCATAATTTTCAATTTTAATATTATTTAAGGCGGCAAATTTTCTATTAAATTTCTCTAAATTTAATGTTTGTTGCGGAAGCTGGAGATGAGCAGTAGTTCTGACGTTTTTCATTTGGTAGATCGGCTCGTTGGTATCAACTTTACAAATATTAAAACCGAGTTTCATTGACACTTCGTTTGATTTTTTACCTCCAATCCAACCCAATGATAAATTGCTTGTTGGTCCCTTTAAACCAGTCTGATGAGCAATATCTTCTTCTAATAAAGATATTTTCGATCCATCATCGATAAATGCCATTATATTTACACATCCCTTTGGCCCTTTTAAATGTATTGGCAAGTACTTAAACAAAGTGGTCTTATTGGGTCTTGTGTCAACTATCGTAGTTACTGTTGTTCTATTGTGATTGGCACTCTTTGTTATTACTACTACGTCATCACTCACCGGGTCAGATGTTTGTTTACTTTTCTCGTTTGTTTTGTTTATCATTTTCTCACCTTCAAGTAACAAACGATTATGAGTTTTATTCAATTATTTATACTACATTGGCGACGATAATTGCATTTAAAAGAATTGTGACCACCGCGGAGGCATCCAAAACATAGTTTATTATGTTTCAACATCTTCCATCGTTCGGGACAGGAGCTGTTCTTAAATTTGTTGCAGTCATAAATTCGGTGATCTTGGGAGCACACAGGACAAGGTACGTTTTTGTTATCCATAGTTGTGATGGCAAATGATTGTTTAACATTTCCTTTTTTATTTGCAGTACAATCAACAACATTCATATCTACCTCAGTGGCCAATGAGACGTAGGCAGCTACATCATGCAGCCACGAGCTGAATTGATTCACTGTAGGATACGGGCATAAATTCAGCATGGAGAATTTTATCCAGTCTTCCCGTCTGGAAAGTGGCAATTTATTTACTAACTCCTCCAGGAGTGTAGGATTGGCCAGATGTGGGGTCGCGCCGGCATTTTCCAGGAAAACGGTAAGATTCGAAACCGTTACACTGAAATTTATTATTTTATGCATTTTCTTACCAGAAATTGCGGGAAAGGCACGTACTTTAGCGATCTGGCTGCGAATCATTATCTGGGGACGACCGTAGTGAAACTCAAGGGTACGCATGACTTGTTGCACACTCTCTGGATGTATGAGGAAGGCTTCAACTTTATTTTTGGCGTCTCCTTCCAAGGCCTTTTGAAGGCGGAACAAATTTTCGAGCTTTGTGTAGTTGTAAGTTTGTGTTGTTTCTCTGTACGAAACAGAAAACTTTGGCCATTGTTCCGGCTGGCCATCAAAATCAGGTAGGTCGGCTAATTTACGAATAAAGCGATTTTCATAAAAATTGGTTTGTGCTGTGTTTATTACATTTTGCTGCTGCGACGGTAGGTGCATTGATGGGGGGACACTCGTGGTTGCTGTCGTTTGTGTCGCTGTTGCTGGCTAAGGCATATGTGACGCACCAATGTTTGTGATGATGGCATATTTGCATTTGTTGCAAATGTTGATGTAGGGCAATATATGTGGAAGTTTATTAGTTTTTTAAAAGTTTTTATTTAAATTCAATTGTGTGTTGTTTAAGCAATAGAGAAAAAGGAATAGAAAATGTATGTTGAGAAAAAGTATGATTGTTGCGCGTTCACGACCGTCTTGTTAAAGGGTTCAAGAGAGACTGCTCGCGGTGTGTGAGCGCATGAGTGTGTTTTTTTTTTACAGTCCCACAACTCGGCCTTTCTGCATTGGATCCGCCTCGAATCCACTAACATCATCGTCTACTTCGTGTGGGCAGGGCTTGACAAACTCAGCACAAGTCGACGTCTGTTTAGGGCCTTC
>JAHXMU010021463.1:0-10209 GCA_019455685.1 Philornis downsi
TTCAATGAGCGTTAAATAAAATCGTTACAGTTTCTTTGTGAAATCATTGCAGTGAAAACTGCTAACCTAATTTCAATGTTCTAGTATTTATTGATGTTACTTTTTTTACATACAATCAAAACATTCAAAAGGTTTATATGCTAGCCAGCCAAAGTTATGGGTCGCAGCATACAAAAGGATTTAACACCCTGTATAGAAAATTCAGACGGTGGACTTACATGTACCTTCACCCAACGTCATTTTTTATTGCTGCAAAAGTGTGCGACACTTCAGTAGAGTTGCTATAAATCGCCGGTTTCTTGGCAAAAAGCAAAGCAAAAGAAAGAAAGTTATGACTTTCTGAAGTCCACCACTTAGAAATTTTAGAAAGGTCACTATTTCTTGCCAAATCGGCCAATTTCTTAGCGCGCCGTCCTAAGGGGCGTGGCAGTGCAATCTGTTTTCATTCACAGCACTACGTTTACTAATGAACTGATGTGTTCCTGGATTGGGGCCAAGTCCGGCGAATACGGTGGTTGAGGCATGATTGCGGTTTTGCGTTTGGCCAAAACCTCACGCACAAGCATCGATGTGTTAGCTGGTGGTTTTTCTACAATTCTGTGCGTTTTTGACGAATTGCTTCCCGCAAACGGCGCATAACTTCAAGGTAGTATTCCTTATTGACCGTACGACTTTGTGGCAAGAATTCATGATGTACCACGCCATTGCAATCGAAGAAAACAGTGAGCAAAACCTTCACATTTGACCGAACCTGTCTTGGCTCTTCTGGACGCTTCCATTGGGATGATTGGGCTTTGGTTTCAATGTCATAGCCATGATTCGTCACCAGTTATGACCCTTTTGAGGAAATCTGGATCGTCGTTGACGACATCTAACAGCTCCTGATCGATGTCCATGCGACGTTGTTTTTGCTCAAAATTTAGCAATTTTTGGAACAATCTTCGCTGCCGCACCTTTCCTAAAACATCCGTAAAAATTGCTTGGCCTTAGCCGAGTGATATGCCAACATCATCAGCAACCTCTCTAATAGTGATTCGACGATTATCCAAAATCATTTTCTTCACTTCTTTAACGGAGAAAAATATACGTTACTACAGTCTACTGATTAGAAATTAAAGAGATTTTACAAAATATGCCAATTTGAATGGAAGCTATCAGAAGAGGCTATCAATTCCATTTTCAGAATTTGCTTTGTCCAACTCTTGGTGTGATCAAAATTTTACCGAAACTAGTGAAATTGAGAGAAGTATATGAAAGTACGAAAATATGATTAGATCAGTCGCTTGTATTGGAGGTACAAGAGAGAGCACTATCACTTTTGATCAGTTTCTAAGGAAAGTAAGAGAAAAAGCATGTCGTTTTGGCCCATTTATAATCCCGACTAGGATCTGCAAAAATATTAGGCTCTGCCAGGTTTAAAGAAATTCAGCATAGATTGTCGGGAATTATTGTATTCGCCAGCCAAGCGAACAAATAGACGGATATCGCTCAATCATTAAAAAGTTATGAAAGGCCTTTGGTAAGAAGACACTTGTATTTTAGACGCTTCCTTTTGATTATTAAACGAAGGAACTGGTTTCCTTAGAGTAGAATCTAGCTCGACTTTAACAATGGTTGAACTGAGACCTTTCAAATGGAAATATTAAGTTACATAATGGTGACCAATTTTTTCCAGGTTTACAAATTCACTGAAATCGTTTACTTTTGATGGCTCAAATAAAAGTAAAGTTGCCACTTTCCACCAAAATAATTTTTCTCAAATTACTGACACCATCTGTACGTTAAATCGGTTGGTTTTGGGACCGCCCTCGTACTTATCATTTTACTAGGCCAAAAAATGTATCACCTGGAAGGAACTGCTTAAAGCACCAAATGCGTTTCATGATTCTTTAAGGCAATTGAGCTATGTCCGTTTGCCTAAATCTTCATGGAACTTGTTAAAGCTTGACGATTCCGGTCCTCATCTTGTGGAACCTACCTTACTAGTTAGCCGATTTTCGGAAATTCAGTTTCCTCCCATTAACTCTTCATCCGTAAGCTAGAGTAACCCAAATGTTGTCATTCATAATGATTGGTAAAACATGATAAAAATCACAGATTACCATATGGTTTCTAACATACAAATGACCGACTTAATCCACATATTTCTAAGTTCATATCTTTTATGTAGTTGCACTCCATTTAGTTAAATTGAGCACACGTTAGGTGTTTGCTAAAGCAGGGTCTCAGAATTAAAATCACTATCCGAAATAGAACCAATTAATTAATTTCCAACTAGTAGCTCGTAGTGGTCAAAAATTTTGCCCATTACATTGTTTTATAACTCTCTATTATACTGGAGAAAACCCAATCAAATAACCACGCCCTTCTCTCCACACAAACGCTTAATTTAATTCTCCATATCTTGCAATAGGTTTTGCAAAGTTTGGCATAAAGCTTATTGAACAAACGTTAGCGTTTGTGCTAAAGGGGGAAGCGTCGATCGGTAACAGCGTTTGGAGAGAGTTTGATGATAGCGGTTGACGTGGATTCCAATCGATCTTCAGCGAAGTTGTGGTTGTTAAGATGTGGATTGTATCAATTCAAATTAAGTACATTTTTGAAGTACGAATTGGGTACTAACTAATTTCATTTCAAATTATTATAAGTAAATATAACCTGTGTAAGTTTATACACTTGTGTTTGGTGAGTTGCATTTTAAGAATTAAAATGGCGGAATGGATGGGATCGATTTGGCAAAATTTAAGTTTCTCCAGTAATATCTAATTCATAGCCTGAAGTCGATTAATTTATTGCCAAATATATTACTTGACAAAGATGATTAAAATGTGAAAAAACAAACGAACGAATGGCCACACTCTCCGTCTAGTACCACCCATATACATTCATATAAATATATTTCCAAATTCGTATCTCGCATTCAATTACACTGTCTTCGATATAATTGCGCTCACGTCGTGCATTTAACATTGAGAGTGAAAATAGGCTGTACTATCACGCCCCTCATGTGAATTTAGTTGGGTCATTTTAGCAAAAAATCGCTGGTATTTCTATGTTATCCAAGTGGGAAATTTCAGAAAGCTACAATGTTGCTTCTTTTATTATTGTGCTATAATTTATATATTTTTTTATATATGAACTTAATAATTAACCACGGCTCTTCTGGCACCACCCACGCTTTTACACCATCACAAGAAGACGTTAGGTGAAGGCGTGTGTAAGTCAGTTAACCTCACAGAAACTTCTATACTGGTTTATCGGTTTAATAGTGGATAAGTTCATTGTAATCATCATATTTGCTTGATGTTATGTTAAAGGAAAAAACCACCATAAAAGCAATGATCATATTGACATCTCTCTATAAAAAGTTAAGAAAATATATTCTTTAATTGATATAATGTGAAATTGCTTACATTTTGTAATGCCTCTAGTCGGCATGGAAAGACCCACATTGGCAAATATGCTTTATGAACAAAAAAATTGAACGGTGTTTCCTTTTCGTTTCGTATTCAGTCTGATGAAGTGATCGCGTTGTATTGAAAGTGAAAAAAATTCACATCAAACGAAAATAAAAATAAACACAAACGAAATGGCAGCAAAAAGGCAAAATAGAAGAGTCATAACGTCGACAATTTTTGTTTCCTGTCATTCTCTTATTTTGCTGCTTTTGTTAGAGACATAAGCAAATATCGTATTGGAAGAAATTCGAGTTTGTAATTCGCATACTGTCGATATCACCTTAACACGTTTTAAATATAAGAAAATAAATAACAGCAACAGCCACAGTAAGCAAATAAAAATTAAAGTGGCTGGCAGTTGGTATTGGGATACTCTATCGTAATGTAAATCTTGTGTACAAACAATTGAATGTACTTACGCTTACACGAGAATATACATATATATCTACATCATCATCCATCTAAATGCGCATAGAATATTCATACGTATAGAATTTATGAATATTAAGAAAGTATCAAATACATGCATTTTGTCCGTCTGGCTGTGTATGCGCAAAAACACAATGGAATCAAAATACAAAGTCATTCTACGAGCATTGTAATGTATGATACACATTCGACAACAAATGCTCTGTTAATGACTTCGATTCCGTTTTTCGTTTTGAGAAATGTAGGCGAACGTTTATAACATATTCAGCACTAAATTTGAATGGATTGAGCTTTAAATGGCTACCTTATTTGAGTTAAGAACCTAAGCACACGAAATGTTTTCAAATATGTTGAAATTCGATCTATATTTCCAAAAATATAAATATTGAAATTTTGAAATACGTATGTAAGCTATATAAGTAAGTACGTATTGAAATATTAAAGCAGTAGAGAAATTTCATAAACTTTATACAGGGTGGTGCAATAGAGCGTGCATATTTAAAAAATAGATTAAAAAATAAATACAAAAGGTATGGTTAAAATAAATCTAAGGTATTGTAGAGTAATAAATGAAGTTTATTTTTTAAAAATAACATCATCTAAATGGTGACTCTCTCTACGACGGCACTCCTCTAACCGCAAACGAAAATTATTGAAAACTTTCTTCAGTAATACTGGTGTAATGGCTGAAATTTCACCACGGATATTCTCCTTGAGCTGAACGATGTTTCTTGGATTATTACTGTAGACTTTGTGTTTGAGGTATCACAAAAAAAAAGTCAAGTCTGGACTACGTGGGGGCCATGAGATATCACCTCTTTTCGAAATCAGTCTGCCAGGGAACATCCGCTTCACCACCGCCATGGAGTCATTTGATGTGTGACGGGTAGCTCCATCTTGTTGGAACCAAGTTCTTTAATTCACTATTCTTGAACTTTCAATTTCTGGAGCCAAAAATCCGTCCAACATCTCAACATAGCGTTCCGTATTAACCGTGACGTTTTGACCCCGCGCATTTTCGAAGAAAAAAGGACCAATTATTCCTCTGCCAGAGATTGCTGCCCATACTGCCACTTTAGGACTATGCAATGGTTTCTGGTGTTTGATCTTGGGATTTTCACTGTTCGTGTAACGACAATTTTGACGGCTTACGAACCCATTCATAAGAAAATGAGCCTCGTCAGAGAAAAGGATATTGTTAAAATTGGAAAATCGATTAAGCATTTCATTAGCAAATGGGAGCCTTGCTATGATGTCAGACTCTTTCAATTCTTGTGTTAGTTGCAGCTTATATGGATGCAGTTTAAGATCCAATGTTAAAATTCGTTGCAAACTTCGTCGCGATATTTGTAAGACAGACGATCTCTTGCGAGTCGACATTTGTGGATTTCCTCGTACTGACTCCGTAACTCTCTCAACATTGTCTTCGGTTCTAGATATTCTTGGGCGACCATTTGCTTGTGGTTTAAATGTTGAACCGGTCTCTTCAAAACGCTTTACCCATATTTTAATTAAATTAGCACTCGGAGCTTCACTAATTCGCCGTAGTCCGAATTCAGCACAATATAGTCGCCTAGTAGCAATATATGAACGAGAGTTCTCGTAAAATGCGCGCACGCAAAATGCGTGACGCTTCCCGTCGAAGTGATTCATAGCGACTAAAACTCCACGAGCCCGCCAACCCAACGATGTAGGCGTTTTTTATTTAAATAACTTAAATATGGCAATGCCTTCAAAAGTTAAAACAAAACTGGGGCTTCCCCGTTGTTTTCATTGTGAGTTAGTTTTGTTCAGGTGTGATTTCAGCACTTGGTCAAAATACTAAATACATTGCTCAATTCTTTAATATTTTCGCAGTCTATTGTATTCTTTTTGGAAAGGCTAGTTATTTTACTGTGTTTACTGTTTATCTCTACTCATAACAAAATATATAGTAAAAAAATCAGCCATGGGTCGAAAAAGTGATTGTTTTCCGGAGGAGAGAAAAATTGTTTCAAGACTAAGAGAAAGTGGCCAACGTCTTCGTTCCACAGCAGAAACTATGAATCAATCGCTATTTTTTGTACAAAATGCTTTAAAGCCTAAAAAGCCCGTTGAAACTTGCGGAAGATGCAAGAAAACTTCAAAAATAACAGATATCCGCATTGTAACACTTGCGAAAAAGGACCCGTTTGTGTCTTCAAGAACGATTTCAGCAAAAATTGAAAATGTAATTTCATCTCAAACGGTTTGTCGTATACTACAAGAAGCACATTTGCCAGGACGGATAGCCAGAAGAGTTCACTTGCTTAGACAAAAAAATTTAAAGGCTAGATTGGCGCTTGCCAGAAGTCATTCCAATTGGTCTGGAGGAGACAATGAAAAAAAATGGACGAACATTTTGTAGAGCGATATAACAAAAATTAATATATTTGGAAAAGACTGTGCCCGGGATGTTTGACGCCCTAAGGGTAAGGAATTCCATGTTCGCTTTACAAAGAAGACGGTCAAGCACGGGGGCGGCAATTATGAAAATTATGGTCTGGGGTTGCTTCTCGTGGTATGGTATCGGTCCGATACACCGAATTACCAGCAATATGACCAGATTCCACTACAAAGATATCTTGAAAAATACGATGCTGAACTACGCTGTGGAAAGTGTGTCTCTTAGATAGACATTCCAGCAGGATAACGATTCGAACTATACTTCTAAGTTGGGAAAGGATTGGTTCCAATATAATAATGTTCCCTTCCTGACTGGCCAAGATAATCTCCGGACTGATATCCAATCGAAAATCTTTGGGGAAAGTTGAAGAAAAGAATTGGAAAGAAGATTCTTAAAAATAAGGATCAATTAAGGAATTTTGTTCACAAAACTAGGTATGAAATACCAGTAGAAACCTGCAGAAAGCTTAGTGCCAACATGCGACAAAGAATCAACAAACTAACCGAAAATAAAGGTTGATATACCGGCTTTTAACAAAACTCAGCCAATTTAGCAAAGAAAATTTGACTTTTTACTTTTTTTTTTGCTTATTTTAACTAAATGTACTTATTATTTTGTCCAATTTTTTTTTATTATTTCTCACTTTTTGAAAAATACTGAATTTACTTTTGGTTTTTTGTTAAAGTTTTAGTATTTATTTTATTTCTAATGTTATAACAAAAGAAATTAGTATTTGTTTTTTCTTTTAATTTCAATAAATTTTCATCTACGAGCCTGTAAAAAAATATAGGGTGTACTTATTATTTTGACCATATGTGTACATACCGACATATTCATGTACATCACACATTACATTACATTCATTATAAAAATCGTCATCATTTGCTTTGTTGCAAGACTGTAAGAAGTGCCAGAGGGAGCGCGGGAAATTATTGAGTTCATAAAGGGTGTCCCAACAAGAACGCAAGCTTTAAATTTGGCGCCATTCGAAGGATCGCAGCTGTACGTGATGATGTCGCTCAAACTCCATCCACCTCAATTCGACACCGAGTTTCGCAAATTGGTGTCTCCAAATCCACTATGCAGCGAATTTTGACGAAAGATTTGCATCTTCATGCATACAAAGTTCAATTGACTCACGAACAGCTGACCCAGCTGACCATGGACAGCGAAGGGAGTTCGTTAATTGGGTATTGGAGAGACAACATGCTGATTTTGCCGATAAAATCATATTCAGTGGCGAGGCCCATTTCCATCTTGATGGCTTCATCAATAGGTGGAATTGTCGCACTTGGGGTGAAGAAAATCCTCGAGTGATTCATGAGAAGCAAATGCATCCTCAACGTGTCACTGTGTGGAGTGGATTTTTCATTTGACCTTTTCATTGGACCTTTTTTATGAAAATGAGGCATGTTAAGCGCAAACAGTCAATGGTGTTCGGTATCGTGAAATCATAACCAGTTTTTTCCTGCCTAGAATTGAAGAAATGAATGTGGAGGGCTTGTGGTTTCAACAAGACGGCGCCACATGTCATACAGCCAGAGGAACAATTCAATTGCTGCATCAGTCATTTCCCAGTCGTGTTATTTCGCATTTTGGAGACCAGATCGTGCGATTTAACACCATTAGACTTTTTTCTTTGGGGGTTTTTGAAATTGAAGTGGTTTACGCGAATAAGCCGACGACGACTCATGTCTTAAAAGAGGAAATTGGACGCTGCTTTAATGAAACACCGCAGCATTTATGCAAAATGGTCATTGAAAATTTCATTGAAAGATCGCGTGTGTTCCAGCAAAGCCGCGGCGGTTATCTGCCCGATGTGTTGTTCCATACATAACCTCATTCTGTCTTTATGATATAGTAAAGTTTCACGATTTTTTTTTTTAAATATCTGTGTTTTATTCAAAATTTAAGTCTTGCGTTCTTGTTGGGACACATTTTATAAAAAAATACTCTGAATTAAAGTATAATAAAAGAAAAAAAAATTAATTTTCCAAAGTCTCTCGCTTAGAAATTGTAGAATAATCAATAATTTTTATTAAATCGGGTAATTTATGGTATATGTGATAGATTAAGGGGCGTGACAAAGCAAAGATTTTAGCTAAATCGGCCAATTTGAACATGTGGTATCTTAAAAGGCTTGACAAAGCAGTTCAATTTCATTCGCACAAGCTAGCTTACTACATATTATTTTTCTCTTTTTGTAGGTTATAATTGAATTGTTGGAAATTTATTATGGTACCCTTCAGTGCAACACAACGCGTTAAAATTATCGAGTTTTTCTATTCTTGTCAACGATCACTTGTTTTAACGCAGCTTAAATAACAGCAACATTTTAATTCCAGATCAGCTCCCACTGTCATGTTCATGGATAGGAGTTTGGTCGCTCGTTTTGAGAAACTTGGTTTAGTGGCCGACCGTCCTGGACGAGGTGCCCATCGAAATATTCGCACTGAAGACAACGTGGAAACTGTTCGGCAGAGTGTTGCTGATGGCCCATCTGTCTCAACTCGCCGTCGTTCCAGCCAATTGGGCATTTCCAGAACGACATTGCGTAGAATTTTAAAGTTGGATCATAAGATGTACCCATACAAAATTCAAATTGTGCAAGCACTGCTATCACAAGACCACCAACAACGACTGCTATACGCATTAGTAGGTCTTATTTGGCACACCCTGTACTTCTTGAAATGTATAAATCTAAGAATAATTGGATTAAAACGGTCCCTTGTATGGTCCAGCAACTAGAAGGAGCTCGACTTTTTTAAGAGAATTGTAAATTAATATAATACATTGAAGAAAAATCTATGCAACTGCAGCTCACTGTGATCATTTTAAACACTTGACGACATTTTTTAAGTCTATTTTCATAGCAGTGTGATATGATTACCGTATGATTACCATATCTTTTTAGCATTTCTCTTGACAATCTTTTCCAACAGCATTATCGCTAAAGCTTTTAATAAAGACAAATATTAAATGTTAAAGGATGACAGAAGAAAAAAATTGTCGAACCAGTGAAGTAAGAAATAATATTCAAAAAAAAAAGATCATTGAGCCCAAATATACGCCTAGAACAACAACGACATCTGCAGTGAAACAGTTAAATATGGATTATTGACTTAAGACAGAATGCGAACAGGAATCATGGGCAAAAGGTACATCTTTAACAATTTGGCTTAACCACTAAATTATTTGCTATCAAACTTGCATTGAGAGCATAACGATGATAATAAGATTGGAAAAACGTATTATACACGGTGACGCATGAATCGTGCTGCAGTCCACTGACAACTGTCAATGGGGACTGTTATTTATATCAAATGATATGTATCTTTATTATTTCGGCTAAAAGGATGACAGCAAAAACGTATTTTTTTCTAATTCCAAGAAGTTTTTAAAATTGTATTATTATTATCATTATTATAGAATTTGTACATACTCAGCTTTTGCTGGAATTCACAAAACCGGGTCAATGACCAAGGTATTTGCTCTGATGGGATGTAATCCAAGTTTTACATCCGTTTTTATCCTAAGATTTCCCTCATTATTGATGATGTTTTTATAAGGACTGCCTTTTGCATTTAAGTTATAGTCCTTTCATTTAATCTACAGTCTTTCACCACATTCGTCATGTTTTTAGGGACTGTTTCCGTGCTGCTTATTGTAACCGCTTGTATTTTCAGGTTGTGCAAGTTTCTTGCCATATTTAAGTCTTCGACTATAGGTTTAGGTGGTATTTGTAATATGGTGCAATGGCCTCATTTATGCCTAGGTGTTTCAAGAGACTAAGGTAAAAGATTTTCCCCATTAGGTCATGCCTTTCCTTATATCGGGTTGCTGCAAGAGGGGTGCAACCGATAAGTACATATGTGTGCTATCGTTTCGGATGCACTA
>JAHXMU010021471.1:8012-27211 GCA_019455685.1 Philornis downsi
TTTTTAGATATTTTGGATATTCAAACATTGCATTCTATAGTTAAATTTTATAAAATTGTCTTTGGGGGTAAATAACATTTGCAAAAATATGATTTTAGATTTTTACCCTTTAATCGAATCTTTGAATAACTTTGAAATTTGCGCAGCATATTTGCCTTAGCAGTCGAATTTGAATCATAAGTTAGGCTTCCATTACTGATGAGGTTTTTTTAGATATTTTGGTTATTCAAACATCGCACTCTATAGTTAAATTCTATAAAATTATATTTGGGAATAAATAACATTTACAAAAATGTGGTTCTAGATTTTTGCCCTTTAAACGAATCTTTGAATAATTTTGAAATTTGCACAGCATATTTGCCTTAGCAGTCGAATTTGTATCATAAGTTAACATCTATTACTGATGAGTTTTTTTAGATATTTTGGATATTCAAACATTGCATTCTATAGTTAAATTCTATAAAATTTTGTAAACAACATTTGCAAAAATGTGGTTGTGGATTTTTACCCTTTAATCGAATCTTTGAATAACTTTGAAGTTTGCGCAGCATATTTGCCTTAGCAGTCGAATTTGTATCATAAGTTAGGCATCTATTTAAATTAATCGATTTTTTGTTAAAATGAAATAGACGTAGCACAAAATTTGTTGATATAGCATAATTTGGAATGCTGACCCTATTCGGATTTTTTTTTCTTGTTTTCAATACTTCCCAGCCGAAGACCCAGCCAAAAGAAGTCAGCACATACCAAAAAATCATAAAATAATAATTGTAACCAACTTTGTTACTTTGTTGTGAAAATTCTACTTCTAAATCCGATAAATACGGTTAAAAATATTGAAATTGAATGAAAACCATAAAAAATCATTTAAAAGGACATTTTTAAGAGATCCTAATTTTCATTATATATGTTGATATATTGACAACTAAATATCTTTGGTCCCCAAGATGTTAATTTGTGTAAAAGTTTATAATATTCAGGGTGGCGCAGTAATCGTGCTACGGTGTAGCAGCAATTGTCAATGACGATCGTTATTTGAAGATGTTGAATCAATTTTTTTTTACCCAGATCTGGCCCGAAGACGTAAACGTTTAACAGCATTTGGTTTCAGCAAAATGGAACAACTGCACACATATCTAGACCGGTTGTGGCGGAGTTCCAACGAAAATTCCTCAAACAAATTAAAATCCAGAAACCACTTTCCGCTGTCGCCCAAGGTCATCTGTCCTGACTGCACTAGACTTTTTTTTATGGGGTTATATCAAGCAAGAGGTTTACAAAACGAAACCAATGTATTTGAGTGAACTGAAGCAGTCCATTAAAGAAAAAATTGAGGCTATTTCTACTTGAATCCTTCAGGCCACAATGAATAATTTTCTAATTAGGTATCGCATACGGAGATCATTTATTATCTTCAAAATCAATTAGTTATATAAAATAAAACTGAATTTTATATACAGTAATAAAAAAATAGCATAAATGAAATACAAAAAAAAAATTATTTGACTTTCTTATTGTAGCACAACTGGTGCGCCACCCTGTAGTATAAAGAATGCGCAAAAGTTTGCTTTCATTTCAAATGCTTTTTAAAGCGAGTTTTAGCAAACTTGTGGAGAAACCATCTCTTAGAGAATATCAATCTGTTGCATATTTGGTCCCATAAAAGTGGTCGTTTACCAACAATTGACGAATTAGGGCCCCTTTATTGAAATTTGCCAAGACCCCAATATAAAGTTCGACTCTTTAACAGTTTCTTTTCACAAATGTCATGTAATAAACTGAAATAAAGTTTTTCTATTTTCCAAATATTATTGATTTATCAGTAAAATCAATCCTGCCACTTATTAATGAAATACAGGCGGTGGTTTCAAAACCGTCGGTCTGGCAAGGCTGTCAGCTATTAAATACCTGTCATCTGCAGTGTTGCTTATTTAGTGAATGTGAATTAAACGAAATAGAAATAAAAATAGTTAAATTTTTTCCACAAAAGTGGCGATTCAAATGTAGGCTTTCAATCGAACAAAATTTTCTTCATTTCTCACTCGATGGTTAAGTCAACAAGCAAAATTGTCATATATGGGCCTCGGAGAATGCAGAAGTGATTGTGAAAGCCTTTGCATCCGGAAAAAGTGACTGTTTGTTGCGCATTAGGGTCTGAAGTTATCATTGGGCTGTATAGTTTTGAAAACTACCTCAAAAGGATCCTCTGTCGCAACCAATCTGAAAGCGGTCATTTAAATGACATTGTATTACGTACGTAATGGCAAGGCCTGAGCATTATAATGAAATAAAAGTTTCATCGAAATCATAGCTTTATGTGTGTTTTATTTAACTTGAAAACGAAAAATGGAAAGTGCTGCAAAGATGTCGTTACGGAGAGACATTAAAGCTAAACTTGTAATTTAAAATTTACACGTTCTTGTCTTGTCTTTCGGTAAGGTATGTAAGTAATATTGTCATTACTGATTGACTGTTATAACTTTCGTAAGCGCTTTAAAATTCCATTTGTCTGTCTCAATACTTTAAACGAAATACATTTTAAATGTTTCGTGCAGTGTTAAGTAATTTTTGGGTTTTTTGTTCTTTAGTTTATGAGAGTCTAAAAACTACTACGCAGTATTTCATACCAATGGATTTCTCTCCAATAATTTTTTTTTTTTTGTTAATCTCTTTTGGCTTATTTAATGTAAGTTTTTTATCGATTTTTTATTTTTTTTTTTTCAAACTCAAAACGCAAAGACGCGCGCACTAGCAAACAATTATCAATTGTGGTTGGCTGAAAAAATTTATGAAGCTTTCAACATTTTGCAATTAGTATCAGTTAATATTTCGTTTCTTGACATGGTTTTAGCAATTTGTTGTCTATTACAGTATTTATGTGTGCTATGAATAATACGTGTTGTGTGCCTGTTCAAAGTGTTCGGAAGTTAGCGTAGCGTTTTTTTTTCATTTTGCTATAATTGTATGTTTCGTATCACTGTGCTAAGCTTTGTTGCGCCAAGTAGTAGTAGCAGCAGATTATAGGAGTTGGGTAACTTCAATCGTTGTGAGCTGCGTCTATGAATGTTGATAATTTGTTAATAATAAATGACATAAAATTGCTTTTAGATATTTTGCACAGGATAGAAGAATATTATTGGAGTGAGGTAACCAGTTTCTATTAAACAAAATTTGCATGACAGCATAACAGTCGTTAGAAGTGAGTTGAATATGTGAAATATGGAAGAAATCTATATGATTATCGATCAACGTGATTTATATAAATTGTTCCGAAGTTTGTTTTATTGGAAATGTTTTCAGTTCTCATGGTTGCCACCACAATAATGAGGTAATACGAGTTTCATGATAAGTTCATCAAGAGAAGCTAAGCAGTAAACCGACAGTGCGACATTTTAACAACTCATTAGATGTATTGCCAAGTGAATTATTTTTAGAAAATTTGTTGTGAGAGCAATTTTTCTTAAAAAATGTGTTGTGGGAGAAATATTTCCTTATGAAAATGATTAATTATATTACAGTTTAAGTAAATACATTGTAAAAATCTTTGCAAACATGGTAAATCTACTCCATAAAAATGTGCTTTAGAAAATTTAGTTATTGTACTAGAAGCCTTCTATAGAAAATTCAATGCAAGATCAGTTTTTCTGCAGAAGTGTTACTGTGCCAGCCTTTTTTTACGGAAATTTGACTGTAAGAAATATATTTCTATGGCGAATTTATTTTAAAGAGGAAGAAAATTTACTGTGAAAGCAATTTTGCATGTGAGCAATTGTTCTATAGAAGGTTTATATATACAATTTTATATATAATTTATTTGGAGAGTAATTTTTCTGCAGAAAATTTGCTTAAACAGCAATTTTTCTACAGAAAGCCTTCTCTGGGAGCAATTTTCTTTAGACAATTTATGAATATGATGTTCTAGGGTACAGTAATACCGGTGCATGTATGTATGTAAAGTTTTATATCTTCTTGTTAGGTGGCGACTGGAATAGACAGCCTTATCTATTATACGCCGCTCGTAGAAAATAATTCCAGGCGCCTCGATCTTCTGCGCTTCTCTTCCAATTCGTCATACCAAGCTTCGACAGTATTTCAAAAGCCTGGTACTTCCAACGGAGTGTTGGTCGCCCTCATCTACGCCGTCCATCGAGTTCGTTGTCGAAAACTTTCCGCGCCGGAGCATTTGGGTCCATCCGCACGACATGACCCAGCCAATGCAATTGCTGTATATTAATAATATATATTATTAATCACACGAATCACACGCAAGTCCATGACACTAGAAACATGCCTTCCGTCTATTACCACATGATCAATTTTATTCCTCGTGTTATGATCAGGAGACAGCCACGTTGCCTTGTGGATGTCTTTATGTGGGAATCTGATTCCACTTACTACCATATTATGAGCCTCAGCGAACGAAACCAGTCTGAAACCGTTTCCGGAGGTGTTACCATGTAGACTGAATTTTCCGACTGTTAGACCAAGAACATCTTCCCTTTCTATTTTGGCATTAAAATCTTCCAGAACAATTTTAATGTCGTGGCCAGGACAGTGGTCATACGCTTCCTCTAAGCACTCATAAAATGTATCTTTGGTCTCCTCGTCTTTCCGTCGGGGCATGTACACAGATCAACGTAATGAAAAAATATTCCGCTTTGTTGCGGATAGTGGCTATACGATCACTTATAGCGTTAAACAACGAGACAATGTGTCTCAGTCTCTTTCCCACTATAAATCCACATCCGAATTCATGCCTTTCTGCATGGCAGCTATAGTAGATGTCACTGTTTTTACGCCGAGTACATCGTTGTCCTGTCCATTGCATCTCCTGGATGGCGGTAATGTCAGCATTATATTCATCCAGGACATCCGCTAGTCGGATAGAGGCACCTTTTCTGTAAAGAGTGCGGACATTCCAGGTGCACATCCTTGGACTATGGTCCTTATAACGTTTACGCGGGTCGTCAACATTTAGGGGGGTACGTTTTATTATTTTCTTCGGTACTTTCATGATAAGTTAAATTTAAGATAAGCGGCTTATCAGACCACTGCATCCAATCCTAGTGTTGGGGCTGCCATCGACCACTAGGCTGGTGGGTTGAGTTTCAGTAACAGAAGTTACCTACTGGTCTAAGACGCAACGGTGTAAGCATGCCTTTTAGGTTTCTCAACTAGTCACCTTCTCACTTTAACTACCATCAAACTGATGTCTGATGGTATTACTTGCCCGAAGCTCGGAAGTCGTGAATTGCTTGGGAGATTCTGCAGAGGGATCTGGTCACTCCCAAGTGAATAACAATTATACCAGCATTGTAAAATTTCGCCTTTTAAATGCTGCAGGTACTTATTTTTTTTAAAGAAAAACTCTAAATTCGATGCAGTGCTTCAACAAAAGAGAAAACAAAGTTTCATTGGATTTCGGAAAATGGCATGTGGGGTATATTGTAATTCTAGATCCACTGAAAGGAACATACTGTTTGAGGATTTCGAACTTTAGTTCGCTCTTAGCTCTCATTAGACTTATCAATTGCTTGATTTGATTTGAACCCACAATTATACGAACGGCAGCGCCAACGTTACAAGCGACGAGTCATGAAACTATACATACGTGCCCAAAACTGAACAAAATTCGATTATCCATTATCCATTTTTATTAATTTTTTAGTTTCAAAAGTAAAGTTAAATAAAACGCACATAAAACTATGATTTCGATGAAATTTTTATTTCATTATAGCGCTTTAACTTTGATCCATGTACGAAATACGAGTGCAATGTCATTTAAATGACCGCCTCTGGATTGATGCAGCAGTGGATCCTTTTGAGGTAGTTTTCCACCACTTTTCAACACATTTCGGGCGGTATCGAGGCGGTAACTTGACGAATGTTGATTTTCAAATGCGCCAACATTTGGGGATTATACGTGTAAACACGATCTTTGACGTAGCCCCACAATAACAAATGAAACGGCGTCAAATCGCACGAGTTTGGCCAATTGTCGTCGCCAAACGTGAACAGAAACGAAAACAGGTTGCATCGAACAAGTAACTGTTTGATCATACAAAACATGGAATTGATTGGTTGTTCGTCCTCCAGCATCCAATGACTTCCACTTATTCTTACATTTAACAAATATGAAGATTTTTCGACCCCTGGAGAAGCGTTTGATGCGTTTAAATGCATGTTTTCTTATTTGCATTTAAAATGCGTATTTTGAGGTTTTCTCATTCGGAGTGGAAAGTTTCTGCGAAAATTGGTGTATTTTTCTTTATAGAGGGTATTTTGGAAAACAGCAAAGACATTTTCGTTTATAACGATTTGTTTTATTTATTTTTCTCATAACTCCCGAATTTCTAAGTTTTTTTTTTTATTTGCCATATAATGCTGCTTTCAAAATGGAGTCTACATATATATTAGGCTGAATCGTAGGCATTCATAGCTATTAAAATTATTCACGTTGGTTAAGTACTACAGGGTGCTCCAAATAAGACCTACTAATGTTAAGCACAAATAACTTTTTTTATTTTTTGACATATTTATTTTTCTCTTTTTGTAGGTTATAATTGAATTGTTGGAAATTTATTATGGAACCCTACAGTACAGAGTTTTTCTATTCTTGTCAACGATCAATTGTTTTAACGCAGCGTTAATAACGGCAACATTTTAATTCAAGATCAGTTCCCACAGCCTTCATGATTAGGAGTTTGGTCGGTCGTTTTGAGGAACTGGGTTCAATGGCCGACCGTCCTGGACAAGGTGCCCATCGAAATATTCGCACTGAAGACAACGTGGAAGCGGCAGAGTGTTGCAGATGATCCATCTGTCTCAACTCGCCGTCGTTCCAGCCAATTGGGCATTTCCAGAACGACATTGTGTAGAATTTTAAAGTTGGATTTTAAGATGTACCCATACAAAATTCAAATTGTGCAAGCACTGCTACCGCAAGACCACCAACAACGACTACAATACGCTATAGTAGGTCTTATTTGGCCCAACCTGTACTTTGCTGACAGTTTCTTAAAAAAAATTTAATGGACAAATTTGCCAATTTTGACTAATTTAAGCTCGCGAACACGTCTACTATGCCTCTGTGATTTTTCATTCAAATCGAATCAATTATTCAGAACTACCAAACCAATTTCCATTTTTTTTTTGTATTTTCCACCCACAATTATAAAAACAGAAACAAGATTGACGCTTTGTGAAAACAAAAAAATACATAGATTTATGACATTAATTACAAATATGTTTTTTTTTCCTATTTGTCCCAAAATCAAAAGTATTGATTTTCATTCTTCTGCTATCGATGCCTTTAAAATTAAGAAATCGCCGGAAATTTAAACTTCACAAAAAACGCACTAAGTAATATTTGATCAATAATTCAACACTGTTTGAAAATGAGATACAATCATGGCTATTTATAACACTTTACATAAATTATCAAACACCCTAACAACCCACATCACCGTGACCCAAAAGTCATAAATAACACAATTTAAAAAAAAAAAAAAACAATAATAAAATTGACTTTTCATAACATTTTTGGCACTCGCTGCCACTTAATTATCGTTGAACAATTAAAATTTATGCGTAAACCCTTGGAGACACATTCATGAATCGCACTCTACAGACAGATGAGTATGGCAAAGGGATGTTCGCAGTGTGAACGCAGTGAATAAATGGGTGGGTGACAAACACCAGACGTGTAGAATAGTAATTTTATCAAAATTTCTGTCTGGTCATATGTTTGTTTATATATTTGTAAAAATGGGTGTTTTAAATGTACACGCCCGCATTTTTTTTTGTTTTACAATCTGCATACAACAGAATAGGGTGTTTCGGAATTACATGATAAAGTATGAACGATTTTATAAAAAAAAGATATGGCAACAGCGAATCTCTCTATAAAATTAAAGAATGTAAATAAAATAAAGATTCGTTTACAGCTTAGAACGTGACACTTGTTGGATGTAAGTCGATAATTTCTTATAAATTAATCTTTCTAAATATCTTTCGAATATTTCGGATCTGATATCTATATAAATAAAAATCAAATGCCGTTCGTTGGTAAGGACATCAGTTGAGAACGGCTGGACCGAATTGAATAATTTTTTTTTAATGTTCGTCGTAGTCCAACTTAGGTTTTTATGGAAAGAAAAATTTACCACGCCCACTTTTACGCCCAATTTTTTCGATTTATCTAAAATTGTAAAACGGCTACAGCGATTTGGCTAACTCTTTTTTTAAATGTTTGTAGTAAATGTTTCCAGTGCTGCTACAAATATGGGTGGGATTGGACAAAGGGGCGTGGTACCTCCCATACAAACAAAAAATTAAAAATCAATTATTTCTGCTCCTGCTTATGGTATTTGAACAAAATTTGGTGCGTAGGTTTGGTGTACATATCTTAAGTGCTACTGCAAATATGGGCGGGATTGGACAATGGGACGAGGTACCTCCCATACAAACCATAAATTAAAGAGCAATTATTTCTGCTCCTGCTAACGGTATTTAAACAGAATTTTGTATTTCGTTTGAGTGAACATATTTTAAGTTCTTCTGCAAATATAGGCGTTTCTTATTATAATAGACCGATTGGCATGAAACATTTCCAATAAAAATAAAATTTGAAGGCAAAGCAACGTTTGCCGGGTCGGCTAGTTAATAATAAAAATTGTCTTAAACAAGAGTAAAACATTACGAAAAACTAAGGGGAAGAAACGTTAAAATAGAAAACCACTGCCTCATATGTGCTCCCATCCCCATTGATTGCAGTCCAGTATGGTGGCTGATGTGCAGATTCATTGCTGGTAGCATCATCGGTCCATTTTTCTTCAGACGACCGCTGAAGAAACGTTATTGTCAATGGCGAACGATATTGAGCTATGATACGCGATTTTTCTTTTTGCACCAATTGGCTGAGTTGAACTTGGTTGACATGTGGTTTCATCAGGACGGTGCAACATGCCACACTGCACGTGAGACAATGGATATGTCAAGGGATGAATTTGGTGAGCTGCTTATCTCTCGATTGGGCCCTGAAAGTTGGCCCCCAAGATATTGCGATTTAACGTCACTTGATTATTTCTTGTGGGGTTATGTCGATAGTCTATGTGGACAAGCCGAACACTATTGAAGCCTTACAGGATAACATAACACCCGTTATTCGTGGAATACCAGCCGAAATGATCAAAAAAGTGACGAAAATTTTACCTTCCGAATGGACATTTTGAGACGCAGCCGCGGACAACATTTACATGAAATCATCTTTAAAAATTAAATGGGAAAGACCTATTTATCGGTTCCAATAAAAATTCAATATATGATGCAAATTTGAGTGTTTTATTTGATTTTTAAAAAACTACTATTAAAAAATCACCCATAGTTTATCCCAATTGTGATCGTGTACAATCTACCTAATAAGTGAACATTATATATCATCCTAACCAGTTTTTCCAGTGAAACTGTTTAAATTTGTAGAATTTTTCAATAAACGCACCAACAAAAACCGTACCGTATATTACTTTTACCTAACGAAAAATACTGAAATTTTTGAAACAATCTGAAAAATTACAGATTTTTTAGAATTGGCCTATTATAGGCAAAATTTTTTTCCCACTTTTCCGATATTGCCCAATTTCGGACTAAACCTGCCTATGAATATGAGATATTTGTATGTCAAATCCCACGCGCCTAAATCAAGCACAGTAACTACTTTTATGCTTTCAATAGGCCTGCAGAATATATAATATATAGAAGAGTATATCAGTTAGAAATCATTTATAGAGCCTACTTAAAGGTATTGTCGCTATGGTTTATTTTGTCGCTATGTTGGGACGACTGTCGTCTATACTGGCGCGGAATTTGAGCGCGATCGGTCCGTTAGTTTAATTCCAGTGCTCAATTTTATGAGCTCATCTCAAGCGATTTTTGCAATGGATAACAACATCGAAAAAAGAATTTATCTCAAATATTATATTGCTAATTGAAATTCGAGTGCCGAATCGCTGAAAATGTTACAGATGGCTTACTGTGAATCGGCTTTATCAAAAACATATGCATATGAGTGGTACAAATCAAATCAAATGTGTAGGTTTTACATGAGTCTGGCTTTGATAACCATACCCATGGTGTGCCATTACACAGGTGCTGTTTTCTATTATTTTTTTTTTCTTGGTTATACGTTTCTTCTTCTTGGTAACCCCTTGGGGTACCCAAACTAATCCCGAAAGGATTAGTCGAACTACCAGAGATTGGAAGTAGGTCCCTTGGAAACAAAACTTCCTCAGGGCCCGCTCCCTCTCTCGGCCAAAGTACCGTTGTAGTCACTTGGTATGAAGTGAGCTACCTCCAGGTTAGGAGTTGGAGGTAATCTAGGAAGACCTCAGATAGACATGAAAAGTGTTTTCCAAGCTAATGCCTTCCTTCACCAACGCTTGAGCACCGCAAAAGCACTTGGGCCCCTGGTCACCCGTGCTACCAGAAGAGAACAACCCTCTGGTCTGGGTTTCGCAGACAAGCTACTCCAGTTTCACATGGAACTGGTAATCCATAATCTACGGCATAGATTTTCAATGTCCGAGGAGAGAATATCAACACAGCAAAGCACCCCATGCTCCAATCATAGTCTATTAATCTGATCTCTCTGGCCGTACAACTATTAAAAACGGAAAAGACAAATCTTCTGATATCTCCCGACGGCTTCTCTATAACCGCACCTGTTGCCAGGCTGTGTCTTGTTTAATTATGACTCTCCCCTTTACCTGGTTTTTGAAAAACGAGTTCCAAGATCAGTTTGATGTCATATTATAGATGGATCCCAAGACATAATCCACCTGTTCCTAGGGCGCCTGGCACAAGGCCACACTACTTTGTTTTTGTATGCAAGCATCATCCTTTGCCTGCTTAATTACAGGATCGGGTAGAGAGGCTTGCGTTTTATGGATAAGCGGTACGAAGCATCCTAGAAAACACCCGCCTACCCAAAACATATGAGTGGTACAGTGCATTCAAAAGCAATCAAATGCGTCGCTCTGGTTTACCATCAACTAGTGACTGAAAAACGTCATATAAATTTGAGAGAGATAGCCGCTTGACTTTCTTTGTATCAGGGATAAATTCGTACCATTTTATACCATTGTTCGGTTATGAAACGCATTGCCTTTCGTCTAGTTCCTACGAAATTTCTTCAAACCATCCCATTGAATTCAGTTTCGACCCCACATTGATAAAACACATTATAACTGGTGATGGGACATGGTTTTATGAATTTGGTATGCAAATTTGTTAATGAGTTTTGGAATAAAGCCTTCCAACTGAGCCGAAACCGAAAAAAAATTCGACATAGTGGATCAGAAGTCAAGGTAATGTTTTATCTGGGCGTAATGCAGCGTATGAGAAAGCAAATTCATTAAAAAAAATCCAATTTTTTAGAAAGAAATTTCATTGATTTTGCATTACGATAACGCCACATCTCTCAAAGTTTTCATTGTGACCAAATTCCTGGCCTGCAACTCAATAAATGCCTTCGAACGGCCACCGTATTTATTTCACATGGCTGTAAGCGATACATATGAGTGGTACAGTGCATTCTAAAGTATTCAAGATTTAGCGAAAGATTTGCATCTCTCTGGTAGTAACCAAAGTCTTTAACAGAATTTAACATCGATAAAGTGAAGATAATGGTAACTGAAAATCAAATTGTCATTTTAGTTTGGAAGAGAAAGTCGCTGAAATTTCTATGTCTAACAAATCAATTCCTATCATTTTGCGCGATTAATGATATGATAGATATGATAAGCGTTGCCTCCCTATTAGCCTCGAAAGATCTGAATTTTCTTCAAAAACTCAATCGCGTAAAAGTCGCTGATCACATGTTAGAAAGAATCAGTTCCATTCCCACACTCATAAAACGCATTATGACTCGTAAAGAGAATTTATAAGTTTGACATGCAAACCGGCCAACAAGCTTAGCAATAACGCCTTCTAATTGAGCTGAAACAAAAAAAAAACACTTTAAAGTCGATTAAAAATCAAAAGTAATGTTGACCACTTTCTTTGATAACTGTCAAAGTCAAACGATAAATAAAGAACATTATCTAGGACCTAGCAAAAGAAGTGCATCCGCGGAAGCTGAAATTCACCGCAATTTTTGGAGAAAAGTAGTATACATTTGCTTAATCACCAATAAATTTGACGTGGACTTATCATAGGAAGGAAATAGTTTTTTTATGGTGTATCTTCTTCACATTTTCATGGGAGTTATTATAGCACTGAAAAAGCCGTCATTTTGGTGCAATTTTTTATTTGACAAAATACAATTTTTTTTTTTGGATCAAAATTTTCTGCCCGAAATTAGACGGTAAAAAAGTGTTTCTATCAAATATGATTATGTGGCAGTCGAATCCTAATTAATAGTATTTGAATATAATTCAATTTAATAAGAACTACCGGCTTGGTTTAGATTTGGAAGCGGTATAAAAGTGTTTCTTTGGAAATGAGAGACCAAATTCGTAGAAAAATGTTAGATTTGTGGAAGGAAAATACATGAATTTTGCACCACGATAACAAAAGGATACCTCTGTGAACGACTTTCAAGCAAAAAAAATTGACACATATCATCGAACGATAACCTTGTCCGCATAATTTGGATCGGATTGCCCTTTTCTCTTTACAAAACTCCAATTATCACTTCGAAACATCCATTTTCAGGCATAAAGGGCAACTGAAATCTGACGAAAATACGTTTGAGAAATGTTTGGATTATTGAATTATTCATTAACATAAGTATTTTATTTCGGATGGGGTCTTCTTTGAAGCAGATGCAATAATTTTGGATTGATAATAAATATTTTTCATTTTATTAATCAATTCCCCAGAACGTATACATTGTAGGGTTTTACTCCTAAACTTCTTGCTGTTAAATAAAAAGAAAATTTATAATTTATCTATCATTACAATATTATTGCAATTCTCTTATAGCTTCTTATAAACCCAGCAAAAAGGTACATCCAAAGAAGCAAATATTCATCACAACTTCTGACAGGGAAGTGATGAAAAATCGCGTAATCACCAATGAAATTAACATAGGGTTGCCATGGGAGGGAAGCATTATTTTATGATGCCTCTTCCCTACGTATTCACAAATAAGTGGGAGTAATGAAAATTCAAATTTTCATTATTAAAAAAAAAAATTGAGTTAATTGGATTTTCATTTGTATTAACAGACAGTTTTTTAAAAAAATCTGGCCGCAGATCCCGACGGATTTGATATGAAAATAAAAACAAATTTTTCAATAAGACTGTGGCGGAAGTGGTTTAAAACTGATTCGTTGTAAGTGATAAATATGCATGGATTACATTTACAGAAGTGGTGAAAAAGTGATTATTTTTGAATGACTTCCATATTTTTTTTTGTTCTTTTTTTTTTTTTTTTGCTGGGAAGTTAAAACTGCATTCCATATTCCCCTGTGCCACATTTTCACAGTTAACACCCCAATAATTATATTTTAACTCGCAAGTATTTCATTTCAATTTAAGAAAAATTTACATAAACAACAACAGCATAAAACTTTATTTATCACCATTAAATTTGCACATTTATTTAAATATCTCTGCCAGACATTCATCATTATCGTGCACGTCGTCATCATGGTGATCGTGCAGCTCATAATGATATTTAATTAAAAATGCATAAATTTTAATATACATTTTAAATAACTTCAAGCAAAACAAACAAATTAAATTATCATAGTCTGAAATTAACTTGAGACTTGCGGGTATGTTTGCATTTTCAGGGAGTTCCAAGCAATGTGATCGCTTATCTTATCTTCTCACATATGAGGCCGTGCGCTGTTAAATAATAATCATAAGTTTAATGTTTGTTTTCGTATTTTTTTTTTGTTATATTCATGAATATGTTTTGTTTTTTGTAAAACTTTGTTACCGGTTAGAAACTCAAAATTCGTAAGATGAGATTTAAAAATAATACGGAAGTTCGAATCGGAAAGCCTAAATTTAAGCTTTAACCAAATGTGTGTTAAATCGTTGTTCTTTTTCAATTTATCAATTTTCAATTTTTGGCAATGTTTGAAGCCGTTGCCACATTGGAGTTATTCCATGCCAAGTCGTCATGGATTTTAGGTCTTTCGTTCTATTAGATGTTAGTAAAAACTCAGCTACCTTTGGCTTCAAAGTTCTTCATATCACCAAATTCGATATTCCTGTTAAAAAGTCCAAAATTTGTAAAAAAAATAGATTGGTTAGAGGGATCCGGACTTTAAATAAGGATGTATGTCAACCAGCCGAATATATGTTCTTCAGCATCATCAGAGTCTCTCACCGTAGGGCGATCCAGAAAATCATTTGAAAACTCATCAATGAAAACGAAAAGACGGAGAGTGAAAGACCTTTTGGAATCGCGAAGTGCAAGTGAACTCGTTACAGCGGAAACAGATTCATAACGTCAGCGCCAATGAAACTAGAGAAAGGAATAAGTGCTCTGATCAAAGTCGGCAGTTAACACCAGACGAAGCTTTAGCTTATTATGTTGACTCGAAATCGACTTCTCATTCGTATAAACAAACAAGAAAGTGGTCAATAAAAGCGGGACATCAAGTGTTTCCATCATTTTATAGTTTAGGGAAGTCCAAAGCTTCTTGTTGTCCTTCTGATGAATATATTTCTGTGACTGAATGTCGAGCTGAAATTAAACTTCAGACTATTTTGTATAAAACGGCTGAACGATTAGTTGAAGCTCAGACGGAAGTCATTAGAAGTGTATTGCCTCATTCATATTATACATTGGTAAGCAAATGGGGCTGCGATGGAAGTTCGGGACATAGCACGTATAAGCAGAAATTTGATAACACGCTACAGACGAATTTTTGTTCGTATACTCATTTGTCCCTTTGAGATTGCTTGATGGCGAGGCTGTGATCTGGCAAAATCCAAGGCCATCCTCTATTTTACATGCATGGATCCGCACGTTTGAATGTTTGCTATCAGCTATCGTTTAGAAATCAAAAAGTAGCAAGTCAGGAGAGATAACGACAAAGCTATTGTGAAGCAACGCTCACAAGAGATACAAAAAATGTTTAAAGATCGAATTGGTCTCATTGTAGATAGACCAAAACCTGGGTATGGTGGGTGTCCCAACAAGAACGCAAGATTTAAATTTTAAATGAAACACAGATATTAAAAAAAAACCGTGAAACTTTATTATATCGTAAGGTAGACTTTTTGCGAATGCTGAATTGAGCAGCGAAAGTACAGGATTAGACGTAAACATTATTCGTAGATTCCATTTAATTTTAAGAACTTTGTCATCGGAATATGATATAAATTATATAGAATTTGAAAAGTTTTGTGCTGATACTAGAAAACTATACATTTACCTGTATTTGTGGTATTCCATGCCTGTTACTGTGCATAAAATTCTTGTGCACAGTGCGGGAGTTATAAAGAACTTTCTTCTTCCCATTGGACAACTCTTCGAAGAAGTCCAGGAGGCAAGAACTAAAGACTGTCGTAGAATCCGTGAACGGCACACCAGAAAGCGGTCACGTATTACCACAAATACAGATCTTTTGAGAATGCTTTTAATTACGTCTTATCCTGTTATCAACTCGTATAAAGAATTACCGCTAAGAAACTTTACTTCTTTGTCATCAGAAATTCTGCAATTGATTACCCCACCTTCATTACCATCCGAAACACCATCAGTAAGTCATCATCACGAATTAAATGAGGAGGATTATCTACTCTCTGAATGGGAGAGTAGTGATGACGACTCATCTGCTGCCGATTAGCAGGGGCCTATTTCACTAAACTACAATTCTACAAGTTTACAAGTTACAATCACAAGTCTAATTCTTACAAGTGCTGATGAATTGTGTTTCATGAAAATTTTCACTACAATTGTAGCTTTTTCCACTTGTAAACTACAATTTCTACAATTACAATTATTATATATGTATGAATATATGTAGTATATTATGAAATATACAATGATTTAAAACATTTTTTAAAGGTTTTATGTAGTTGGCAACGCATTGACCTTCACCGCAGTGAGGCAAGGAAATTATTATGTAGTATGATACTTTTGCAATTATGGGTACTCTAATGTATATCGATAATTTGTTTTGATTGTTATCACACCACTAATCAATCAAAACATGTGTAGTTGTTTGTCACTTGTGTTTTTCAGAAGTTGAAAAAGTTTTGTAATGGCAAATCAACACAATAAAGTTTGTGTGGTGCGGCAGATTTTAGCTGCCAAAGACGTTCTCTTTGGTAAGTTTAGCGATAAACCACCATACATGAAATGGAGTGATTACCATGCCGATCAACATATGCTTCTTCGTGCTTTTTGGGTGCATCTAATTTTATTAAAGTGCCGTCCAAACATCCGCAAACTAACGGCATGCCTTTAATGGCGAAGAATTTAGACACCACTTGATCCATGTTTTCTGGCCAGCGTACATACGTTGCAAACAAAGTGGAATTAATTGCATTTACTACGCTTTTAATTACTCTGCACAGCGTGGCTTTGCTTACACCATGCAAGTCACCTATTGCATGGTATGTGGTTCCTGTTCCTAGCCAGCGTAAAGTTATCAGCAGCTGCTGTTGCACCGTGAGAGAATGGCTTCTATTTGTCTCTCTCTCCAGTATTGCAGACAACGAATTTATCAGCAAAAGAAATTTGTCACGTTTTAGCCTGAAACGCTCATTATACTCTAACGTCGATTCCAGGAACTCGTATTCCAGACGTGGTCTAAATATTCTCCTTCTTTTTACTGCTATTTCATTATCGCTTTCATCACTAGAATCGTATAAAAGGTTCATTTTGCAAAGAACATTAAAAATTTAATATTTTAACTGTTTGACTTGCACGTGTCAATTTTTTAAAAAAAATTATCATTGTGGCTTGACAGTTATTGTTTAGTTTATGTTTGCGGTGTTGCCATTTATAGGGGTGGTAGAGTTTCGATTGAAAAAATAATCGAATTTATAATGAACGTGACTTATCGGTAGTCGCATCCAATATGAATGATGCGTCTATGCATTTTAAGGCCTTAACGTGCGTTCATTGATTTTTAGACACGGACGTGGATGCGACTATAGTGGAAATATGCTATTAAAAAAGTAAATAAATAAAAACAAACAAAATAAATAAAAAATTGATTTGATTCTGTATTTATTTGAACTAATTTTTATTAAAAAATAGTTAAAAATCAAAATTGAATTCAATTTATCATTCACTTGTAACTTGTAAATTTTTTTTGAGAGTCTCTTCCGACCCTAAGCTTTTTTTCTACAATTCTACAAGTGTACAAGTGAAAATTTAGTTTAGTGAAACAAAACCACTTGTAGAAGTATAACTTGTAGACTTGTGAATTGTACAAATCACTTGTAGCTACAAACTTGTAATTGTATTTTCATGAAACACAATTATTCACAAGTTCACAATTCTACACGCAAAAACGTTTGTAATTGTAAACTTGTAGCTTAGTGAAATAGGGCCCAGGTCTAAATATTTTGTATTGTAGTTATTTTTCTTATTTTATTTTGTATTGCAGTTGCTTTTAATTCATGCCTTAGTATATAGGTTATGTAACATTAGTTATATTTCTTTTCCTCGTACATCTTGTACTTATAGAGTTTACTTATACTTGTACGTAATTGATATTGTACGACATTATTTGAAAAGAAATAATATTTTGAAAGTTAATAAATCAAATGTCTATCATTATAAATTTGAATTGAATTTTACACGAAAAAAATTTTTTTCTCCCCATTAATTTCTAAATAATTCCAAAACGGTAAAAGATGGAATAAAATAATATTCAATCGACTTTAATAAAATTTTATTACGCATTTGCTAATGTGCTATTTATAAAAATCTGACGAGTCGTTCCCGAGTTATAGTTAAATATGTCTGCGTAGCTGGCTAATTTAGAGGGAAAATTTTAGCCACGCCTATAAACAAAAACAAGGTAATAAATTTTTTCTTAAAATAGCTTAATTTGCTTGGAATATACATAAACAATTGAAATAAGTGAAATAATAATTTTGTCCCGCTAACTTGTACTAGTCGAAACACTGTGCGCCGCCTAAAACAAAGTGCGGAACTTAATATAATAATTTCACATTTGTGGCTTAAGTCGTTTCTTATGGATTAAGTTAACAGGTTGTTAATTAAATTTTTTACAAAAAGGGAAATAAAATGAAAATTAGATTTTTTTACAAAAATTATGCAAAGAAAATCACATTTTTCTTTAAGTTAGGGTTATTCTATTACGAAATTTGAAACAGAATTTATTAAGGCTTTCGAAATAAAAAAAAAAACATTTTTTTTTTAAATTTGTCATAATTTTTTCTAAATTTATTTCATAAATGGTACCGCCGCCTAAAACAAAGGGCGTTACTTAATATAATAATTTCACATTTCTGGCTTAAGTCGTTTGTTGTGGATTAAGCTAAAAGGTTGGTTCACTTTTTAATTTAATTTTTTACGAAATAAGAAATAAAATGAATTTTCTTTACAAAATTTGTAGAAAGAAAATCACATTTTCCTTAAAGTTAAGGTTATTTTATTACGAAATTTGAAACAGAATTTGTTAGGGCTTTCGAAATAAAAAATCATAATTTTTTTATTAAATTTACTTCATAAATTTTTTAACAAAATAAACAAAAAGAAACTTAAATTGTTTTTCAATTAGCTATTCAGTAACCATTTTCACAAGATGCAAAATTATCAAAAAATTGTTTTCTAATTTTCTAAGTTTTATAATTTAAATACTTTCATTATTTTTGAAATTTTGCGGAGTTTATAATAATAACCAATCAGCCAAATGCCGAAATTATAATCAAAATCCTAGAGATCGAATAACATTTCTGTGATGTCTTCATATGGAATTACTTTTTAGTTTAAGCTTTCAGTTCATAATAACATTAAACATCACACAATTCGTAGCCCAAAACATATTTCTTTCGTTATTAACTTGTTTATTATATACGTGACAATTACAGCATAAAACTCTCTATTATTATCTGTTCGATTTATGTTCGCTTATTAGTTTCACTTATTAAATCCTTATGAAAAATTCCTTATTACAGAAACAAACAACACCAAAAACAAACGCAACTTTATCTTTTCAACCCAAATATGACAGGTTTTCAACGTTAAAGTGACA
>JAHXMU010021493.1:0-10146 GCA_019455685.1 Philornis downsi
AACATCTTTCCCCGCCAATGTGGCAAATTGAAATCAAACAGTAGAGATTGTCATTTGTCACTATCAATTATCTGTAATTTATGGTTTGGTGTGCCGAGATTTTAAATTTCTTCCGATATTGCAGCGTTCGAGTACTAAAAACTTAGGAAGGATGTTGGTGGAGCATTATCCGAAACAATATTTTCCACTGACAATTTATTTGCAAATAATTTGATGAGTTTTTTGTTTTTATTTGTTCTCTGGTTATTGGATCGTTTTTGATTAAAAGTCCAGATTTATGACTTTACAATCGCAAGAATTTTGTCAAGTCTTGGCACAAATATTACTTTCAAATGAAGACGGAGCCATTGGAAAATGGGCCAACACTATGGTAATGGTGTCGGCATGCTATCGCACAAATTACGTAAATCCTCCGAGTACAAAAGCACAAATCGTTTGTCGTTATCCATAATGTTTCTCTGTTAACCTAACCCACTGACATCCTTTTGTTTGGGGGCCAGAATGTATCTTAATGTGTGTTGGCTGTGCCACTGCCAGTGGATTAGTTTTCCAATAGCTGCGAGTCTATTTTTGATGGCAAACCGAAAAAAGTGTTTAATTTTTTTTTTGGTGTCTGTTTTCTAATGAATTTAATAATTTTGTTTTTATGGAACAGAGCATCAACTTTCTTGACAATTAGCCAAATTGCTGACAGATGCGTTAATAAAAATATTATGGCAACTTGCAATGATAGATTTTTTTTTTAGTCAAGGCAGCTATAAATTATTTGGAACAAATTTGGAAATTTACAAAAATGCACAGTTGAGAAAGCTTAAGAAAAATCAATCAATTAATCAATAACAGATTATAATCAGGGATAATCATGCATTTCATGTTTTGAAATGTTGATGTTAAAGATTTCAAATATTCAATTTGCAATATGTTAACAATGCTTTGGTTAATTACAGAAGGATGCATGGAATTGCAGCGAAAATTCATAGCGATTTAGATACACTGAATTTTTGGGAATAATTACACAGCCCGACAAATTGTTAACTTTGGCATTTGCCAAAAGTTCAAATATATTTGCTGATGAGATCGAGATATTCCTAAGCGGATTTCGGAAATTTCGAAATATATGTAAACAATATAAGAAAAGCTAAATTTCAAAATCTCTCATATTCGATACGTTACGAACCCAAAGAAGATGCTAAAAGTTTGCATAAGTTAGAAGAAGAACACTAAAAAGACTTTATCAAGAATATGATATTGTGCAATTAATTAATTAATTAATTAATTAATTAATTAATTAATTAATTGCATTAATTAATTAATTAATTAATTGCATTAATTAATTAATTAATTAATTCATGTTGTGCAATTATATAATATTATATAATTACAAGGTCGTTCCCAAAACTTGCTAACCAGACAAAGAAGACACCAAAAAGTTGGGCACAAATTTTCTTTATTTTTCAACATAATCTCCTTTTAGCTTAATACACTTTTCCCAGCGATGTTCAGTAGCTTCTGTACCCTGTTTATAGTAAGAACTACCAAACTCTTAAAAAAAAAGCCATTAGCCGCAGACTCCACCTCTTCATTGTTGGCAAATCTTTTACCACCGAGTCATTTTTTCAAGTATGGAAATAGAAAATAGTCCGAGCGAGCTAAATCTGGCAAATAAGGTGTGCAATGAAGCACTTCGAACTTTAATTAATTGTTTTTGCCATCGCAATAACATTGTCTTGATGAAACAACACTTTCTTTTTCGCCTAATGCGGCCTTTTTCCCCATAATTTCATCACCTAGACACTGCAATAAATTAGCACAATATCCGCCGTTGATGTTTTTTGCTTTCTAAATATGCAATCTTTTCGAAAGTTTTAGACATAAAGCGTGCGGCAGCGAAGTTCGTTCCAAAATTACTGAATTTTGACCAAAAACAACGTCGCATGAGCAACGCTCAGGAATTGTTGAATGACGTTAACGATGATCCATATTTGCTTAAAAGGGTTATAACTGGTGACAAATCATGGGTATACGAGTATAATTATGACATCGAAACCAAAGCCCAATCGTCCCAATGGAAGAGCCCAGGAGAACCAAGACCAAAAAAAAAAAAAGAAGAACGCCAAGTTTGATCAAATGTCAAGGTTTTGCTCACTGTTTACTTCGATTACCATGGCATCATGATGCTATCATGAGTTCTTAATACGAGGTCGCACGGTAAATAAGGAGTATTACTTTGAATTTATGGTAAATAAAAATAATCCGATGCGCATCCCATGACACTGCCTGAAGATGAAACCGTCTTCGCCTTCTTTGGATATGATTCTCTCATTCCAGTCCACTGCTTTGACTGTTCCCTTGTCTCAGGTGCAATGTGTATCCATGTATTATTTATGATTATAAATCGGAGCAAAAATTCAGCTTTATTGCGGTGAAACATCGCCAAACTCTAAAAACTCTACTGAAACATCGTCACGACGCTGTTTTTGCTCTATTGAAAGCAAGCGCGGCATCCATCTTACGCACAGCCTTCTCATCTTCAAATCTTCGTTCAACATGCCATGTACAAAACTTTTTGAAATGCTTATTATTTTAGCTAGCGCACGTACAGCCAGCCGACGATCACGTAATACCATGTTATGGATTTTCTTAACCATGCCTGGCGTGGACACCTCAATTGGTCGACCACTACGATGTTCGTCTTGACAACACGTACGGACTAGTTTAAAGTCTGCTTCCCAATATTTTAGAGTGGTGAATGAAGGAGCAGACCCCCACCCAAACTAGAATATAGCTAAATATTGGTTGGATTGAGACCTTTCAAATGGAAATATTAAATTACATAACGGTGGCATTTCTTTATTTTTTTCCTTTAATTTTGATGGCGATTTGAATCTTAAAACATAAATTTTATTATATTATTATTTCTGCCAAAATATTTTTTTCAAACTACTTTCACCATCTATAGTCGGCTACTTTTGGGACCGTCCTGGTATTTATATAATTATTGAGATTTAAATCATTTCTGTAAAGTTTTTCCAAAGTGCCTTCAGAGTAACTGAAAAAACTTTTGAAATCGGAAAACCTTTATTTTCAAACATCTATTATTAGTTCCGAAATTATAATTTTTCATAATGAATGCTAAAAATAAACCGAATTTCTTCCCACATTCATATCGACTCACTAATGACATCTGAGTCGTTTTGAAATTAAGTATGCCTCACTCATTTCTATCTTTCTTACTTCACAACTCTGAAGTGTAGTTTAAAAAATGGACGATGGAAACTATTCTGGCAGTGTTTGAAAAAAAAATTCTCCACAAAATATATAGATTTTTTACCGTTGACGAAAAGTATCATCGTCACATGAATAATGAACTAAAGGGTGTTTTTTTAAGATTTAAGTTTTTCAGGTTGGCAGCACTGGTTGGTAATGGCGTCTAAACGTCATCTGTCAAAGTGAAAAGTGTACAGTATACTCTGCCATTTCACCATGGAATGACGAATGACCTACCACAACGCCTAATTTTTGGTGAATGGGCCTTACAAAAGCTCAATGAAAATCCGCTGTTTTATCGAAAAATTGTGTTCAGCAATGAGGCTCATTTCTTGCTGAACGGACATGTAATGAATAGGATAGTGATGAACAGCCGCATGCCATACATGAATTACCGATTCATCCCGAAAAAACGGAAGTCTGGTGTGGTTTGTGGGCTGGTAGCATCATCGGTCCATTATTCTTTAAAGACGACCGTGGAAGAAACGTTACTGTCAACGGGGAACGATATCGAGCCATGATAAGCGGTTTTTTTTTTGCTCCAATTGGCTGAGTTGAACTTGGTCGACATGTGGTTTCATCAGGACGATGCAACATGCCACACTGCTCGTGAAACAATGAGGGATGTTAAGGGATGAATTTGGTGAGCAGCTTATCTCTCGATTTGGCCCCCAAGATCTTGCGATTTAACGCCTCTTGATTATTTATTGTGGGGTTATGTCAAGTCGTTAGTCTATGTGGACAAGTCAAACACTATTGAAGCCTTGCAAGATAACAAAACACGCGTTATTCGTGGAATACAGGCCGAAATGCTTGGAAAACTGATGAAAAATTGGATCTTCCGAATGGACATTTTGAGACGGAGCCGCGGACAACATTTATATGAAATTATCTTTAAAAATTAAATGGCAAAGACCAATTTATCGATTCCAATAAAAAATTTTAATATATGATTTGAGTGTTCCATTCGATTTTTTAAAAAAACTACGATTAAAAGATCATCCTATACATGAGCTAAATGCCGATATTGACGTGATCAAACGTATCAAAATAAAGGATGTTTTGTGTGGGTGGACCAAAATGTTTCGGCATAAAAATTAGCGACAATAAAATCAATAGGCGGCATGGAAGAGGGCGCACAAAGCTGGAAGAACCGCTGTCACAATTTTAGGTGACAAATTGGAGACGAAGTGCTGAAGACCAATGCCCTTGAAATTTTTATCTACATGCAGCAGCGCATAGTTACAAATTCTATTCAAACCGAGTACATTTTCAATACGCTCTAAATTGTTATAGGGCATATACTTGTATTCGAAGATATGTGACCGAACATGACGTGATGGTGTATACACACGACTATAGTTTGCATGATCGTAAGTTCAAGCCCGCACACAGTCACCTTCCATTATTTGAACGGCGGTCATCTCGACGTGTCTGACGAACATTTCGAGTAGCTGAGCAATGAACAACTCTTGTAAATGCTTCTCAAAATGTGACGTTCAGGATCGTCGTTAAAATGTAGGTCCCCTTGAGTGAGTCTAAAAATTTGGAGCGTTGATTATTTAGTGAAAGGTTTGCCATTCACGAATATGGATCGTTTAATAACCGAACCTAGAGAATGCGTAAAAATAGTTAAAACTTGCTACAAAAGTGCAGATTCAAACGTGGATACATTTCGTGCATTACTGAATGATTATGATCGTTATAATCGATCTACTGCGCAAGGAATTGCCATGATTATAAAGAAATTTCAAGAAACTGGAAGCGTTCCAGATGTCATCAGACCTGTGCATCGGCACAATATACACGCTGCCGAAAATATCGCTTCTGTTAGTAAAAGTGTGACAGATAATTCGAATTTCTATCCAGAGCGCTATGGCGGTATGATAAGTGACTTTTTTTTGGCCTGCAATTGAAGATTATGAACCGGGCGTTATGTGGTTTCAACAAGACGGTGCCATGAATCACACAACACGACCGATTTTGGCTTTATTGCATGACAAGTTTCCAGAAAGCGTAATTTTACGTTTTTGCGCCGTCAATTGGCCACCGCTGTTAGACTTGTTTCTGTGTTCGGTTAGATATTTTTTGTGGGATTACGTCAAAGACTGTGTTTCCGCAGATAATGCCCAAATGTTGGAGATTTTGAAAACCAACTTTCGTCAAGTAATCGTCGAGATACCGCCAGAAATGTGCGAAAAAGTAATCGAAAACTACCTCAAAAGGATCCACTGCAGCAAGCAATCCAAAGGCAGTCATTTAAATGACATTGTATAGGTATGTCATACATAATGGCAACGTCCAAGCATTATAATGGAATACAAGTTTCATCGAAATCATAGCTTTATGTGTGTTTTATTTAACTTTGCTTTTGAAACCGAAAAATGAATAACCCGTTATATTCCAAGATTCTTGATTTAATTTTTTTGCTTTGAGTCATGTTGTGCAAATTGTAGAAAGTATTCCATTACGAAAACTATTCGACAATGAAAAAGGTGGGTGATGAAGAAGAGGGGAATCATAAATCCGTTCAAAACGTCGCTCGACAAATTCCAGTACTATTTTTTTCATGCATTTCGTAATTTGCTTAATATTGGCCAAAAGGCTTTAAATCACAAGACAGTTCAATAAATAAAAAATGAAATGAAATTAGACAAATTGAAATCATTCCAAAATGCGTTTTCGAATCGACAATCTGTGCGATTTAATAATAAGTTTTGTAAGTTTCATTGAAAAAAAAAATTAAACAGTTTTACCACTCTTTATAAATTCTAATGGTGCTTTGAGTTTACATTAAATTGTGCGAACATTTGGGAGACTGTTTACATTTTCTTCGTCTCGATCTATACGATTGATACAGATTTTTGGAACGTCTAATAATGTAGTTATCATGCGACCTTCTTATAGTGCAGTAAAAGTATAAAAACGACTGCTTTTTAATTATATTCTTGAGAGGAAGAATTGAACAAAAGGATTGCTAAAAAACATTAACAATTTAAATAAGTGTTATTTTATCTCACTCTGAAACGACATTTCCTTTAAGCAATCAATGGCTGAGTTAATCATTTGCTTTAATTTCATTTCCCGTTTCTTAAATGCGAAACGACGGATTTTTATTTTAAGAATGCTAAAAATACTTTATTATGGGAATCTCTTTAAGTTGTATTGCAACTATAAAAGCCCAGACAGGCAGATGCAATTCAAATCGATAAATACAGACCTCAGGGAATTAGGTTGCTTTCACAAATAAGCGAATGAAATCAAATCGAGTTATTCGGGAGCAAAGACTTTCACAGCGTTCAACAGCAATCACGTCCTATCGAAAAATTAACAAACAATTCGCCTCACCTCGACGCTGTGCCTTGCAATGTATCTTAAAATGGACATTTTGAAATCTGCCGCTTTATCCTGCATGCCCTATTATAGTGAAGCGAATTTTGGCACTGGCAACTTGACCTGTGATCGGATTAATCACGATTATAGACAGGTAAAAGTACATTCTTGCTCGATGGATTATCTTAGCAAGAAATCAAAACGAAATTTATGGTCAACACTAAAGGAGAAATTTCTTAATAATGATGGCAAAAACAATGGCTGCAAAGGCAAGTCCTCAGGTCCTCAGCCTAAGTTAATATTGAACACAAAAAAGGAGTTGGGAGAAAGACTTCAATCTGGTAGCAGAAATTACGGAGATCATTTGTTATATAAAACTGTTTTGGAAAACTGTCTTTTTATGCAAAATTAAAAAGTCTATTCAATTATATATCATTTCAAGATATTAAATATTATTCCCCGAACAAAAATATATTTCTTCACGATATTACAAAGATGGAAACAAAGATGTTATCACATAGGAAAATAGATTTTTTTTTGTAGAAAACTATATAGAAATCTATTTCTTGAGAACAAAGAACCGATTTATAACTTTTATATGAAAATATTTACTTTTTTTATAAAGAAATGCGTTTCAATTAAAATATTTGGACTACTTTATTAGAAACAATTGGGCAAAGTTGTATAGGTGCCATAAGTTCAGCTGGGCTGAAGCTTATACATTCAGCACAATGATGAATTGCAGTCTACAGTGTTGCAAACGATATGGCAGCTCAGTGTTGTAAATGATAACGCGTCCATGTCGTGTGTTAAAAATGTATTTTGCCATACATAATACACCGACTTTTCCTATTTTTTCAGTGGAAAATTATATTATTTAATAATCACATACAAGACCAGGGCGTTCCCTTACAAATGTATGTAAATTGGAGCAATTCTTTCTCGCATCTGTCAAATACCACCCTATCTACATATATATTGCTTTTAATTAACGAATAAAATTATTAAAATTCTGAAGAGGATTTTCTTTCTTTTTTCCATAAGAAAGTTCATTCTTACTGGACAAATTTGTTCTAATTTTTGACATTAGCGAGAGGCAACAATTCGCTCACGGTGTGTTGTTATACTCGTAAATCCGGCGAGTAGAAAGAAAACAAACGTTATAGAAGTGTTGCCATATCAAATTAACATTACTAGTGTTTATAGGTGTTTTTTGACATTAAAATGCAAATGATTTTGGTGTAATGTCGATGATATTGGAAGAATGTCTCAGGATAGAGACACAAAAAGTTTTCATTTTGTCCGCACACGTAACTACACGGAGAAAAAAAACGTATTTAAAATTATATAAAATTCTGCTCTGGCAATGTAAAAATTTTCAGATTTTCTATCTACTCACAGGAATTATAATGCAGGAGAAATTTTCGAGCAACATGAGAGAATGGTTTTCTTTTACTTATAAATTTACGTTTTTTGCCATACCGTGTTGGATAAAGTATCGACTTGTCGCCAGATAAGTGAAGGAATAAAAACGTATTTAAAATTGTGTAAAATTCTGCTCTGGCAATGTTGAATATTCAGATTTTCTATCTACTCGCAGGAATTATAATGCTGGAGAAATTTTCTAACAACATGAAAAAATGGTTTTCTTTTACTTATAAATTTAAGCTTTTTACCATATCCTGTTAGATGAAGTATCGATTTATCGCCAGATAAGTGAAAGAATAAATAACCACTCTTCTCATATATAATACAGGGTGTCCGTCGGGAAGGTATGTATATATATATATATATATATACATACTATACTATAATTTTTGATTAAATGAAGTGAATAAATCTTATATTGATAGATGTTTTATGTAATGTCGGCAATTATGTATGGAATACAATATCAGACAAATATCCGCCTGTTAGCTTCACAAATGCGAGCCCTTTTGAGCACATTTTTCATCACATTCTCACACATTTCACGCGGTATTTCATTAATTTCATCACGAAAATTTTGTTTGAGTTGCTCAAGCGTTTCTGGTTTGTTCGCATAAACCATGCTTTTCAAATATCCCCACAAAAAGAAGTCCGGAGCAGCCAAATCAGGCGGTCGTGGAGGCCAATCAATATCACCATTCCTTGAAATAACTTGTTGTGGAAAGAGGTCTCACAGTAATTCCATTGTAATCCTGGCTGTATGCGATGTGGCACCGTCTTGTTGATACCACATGTTAATCAAGCCCACTCTAATGGACAGGATAAAGTACTGGAATAACAGAATAGGATAATTTACTGAATTATCACCATATAAGAGGGCATTTCCACCGCCGTAACCAATCCAAAGGCGGTCATTTAAATAAAATTCTATTTCATGGCAAGGTTTAAGCGTTATAATGAAATAAAAGTTTCATTGAAATCATAGCTTTATGCGTGTTTTATTTAACTTTACTCTTGAAACCGAAAATGGATAACACGATGCTATTCTTTGGAATAACTTTTTTTTTGGGCAAAGAAGGGAACATCGGACCATAATAATGGGACGATTATAGTAAACTATTATATTCATAATTTCATATTTTATTGAAATTGTGATATTTAACAATTTTCTTTCTCTTCTTGGAATGAATCTAAAGCACTTAGAACGACATTGAAATACTACAATATTGAAAAAATTTTCAATAAAAAGTTACCATTTTTGATTTTTTCTTTTCAAAAAAGAAATGTATGCATTCTCTTGAAGAAAAAAAAGAAACAAGTCACCTTTTCTCTCATGAGCATTCTATTTCTCTCTGACACATTTAATGCAGTGCTAAGTTAACATCAAATCGTTTAGTGTGTGTTTGAAGCGGATTCCCCTCATATTTTTTTCGTCTTTAGCGAATCCCCACCATCAATATCATTTAAAGATTGTGTGAGAATTTATAGCTTAAAGCCGTAATAAAATTAACATTCGAATGACTGTTTTTAGGCCAACTCAGCAGCATCCACAACAAATGGTAACAACCAACACACGACAAGAGCAAACTTCTAAATATTCGCCCAGTAATAGTTGCTAATACCAATAAAAATGAAAGAAACTTTCCATTGACAAATCCAAGGATATCTCTTGCAACAACATTCTCATATGACAGAGAAAAGTGAATGTTGTGCGACAGTTTGGGTGGTATCGGGTGTGATGGCCGTGTTGGTGATGGTGGTGGTGGTGGTGGTGGCAGTGGCGATGGCCTGTGAGGAAATAACCCACAAAATCCACTCATACATTTACATGTAAAGTCTATCTAATCAATTTATCTTTCTTTAATGGCACAACAGAAGATTTCATTTTCACGCTGTAACTGTCACAGGCGACTAATATAATGAGCACCGGAACGCATTGCATTTTGTTTATTTGCCTGTTTGCTTCATCTTATCTGAAGGTTTTATGTGTTGCCACTTTTTTAAACACTCGCACAGTGGGAGGGAAATGCAAAAAGAAAACATGTTCTAAACTGTCAGTATAGATGTTTAGATGGAAAATTACAAATCGACAAATATGAAATTAAAACAAGAACTAAG